>VVHJ01012242.1:0-16342 GCA_015107715.1 Tylochromis polylepis
GCAGGATGGATTAAACTCTGAGCCCACCATCTGAGACTCAGCAGACCAGGAAACGTTTGTGTGTGAGCTGCAGCCTCAGCTTCCTGTTCTTACTGACAGGAGTGTGCTCTTCTGCAGACGCTGGCTGTAACGAGTGACTTCCTGTTTCTTTCCTATCAGCTTGAAGCAGTCTATCATCCTCTGACCTCATTATTGTGAGGTCTGCATGCCTAAATGCTTTGAGCTGCTGCCCTGTGATTGGCTCGTTAGATATTTACATTAACAGATGTACCTAATAAAGTGGCAGTGAGTGTATACTGTAAGTTTGAGAGGTTTTATTCCTTTTGCTTATTTCTATCAAGTTTGTGGCTCATATTTTCTTTTCCTCAGCGTTCTGCTGGAATCAAACTGGAACAAACTCGCCGTCACGCTAAATATGACATAAAAACAGAATTCTTCTTCTGAGCTTAGAGCTGAAATCACAACGTCGGATTATTTCACCCCTCCTGACCCTCTAAGGTGCCTTCATCCATCCATTCATCCAACCAGTTCCTTCAGGTGTCAGCCGATTGGTCCACAGCGCCCTCAGGTGGTCGGGTAGAGCAGCAGACATGCGAACATATTGTCTTCTGACTCCGCCCATGCTCCTCCCCTCAGTTCCAGCCACAGCTTCTGCCCCTCCCTCAGCAGCAGGAGGCTGACCCCGGTAGCCGCCCCCTCCTCACTCCCTTCCTGCCTCTGCAGAGGCACCGACGCTCCGCCCCTCTCCTCCTCCTCCCCCGTCCTCCTTAGGACCACATGGGCGGGGCCTGGTCTGAGGTGCAAGGTGAGGACAAACAGGTAGATCCCGTCCACTGGAGCCCTGAAGGTGCCGCCAGAGTAAAACTGACCCTGGGTCAAAGACGGCTCAAAAACAACGGCGCCAGAGATGCTCCGAGGAGACCGAGCCACGAACAGCAGGGCGCGTTCTGATTGGCCAGCGGGGACGGGCTCACCTGGCGAGAAAAGGAAGGGCCAGATAGAAGATGTGAAGAAAAAGAAGAAGAACTTTTAGCTGTTTTAATTAAAACAAACAAACAACCACTAAACATTAATAGCATTGTTGGACAGCAGTCTGTTACCTGGAGCCTCACCTGGTGACTCCCTCCTGCTGCGGCGCTTTCCTCCCCTCTCTGACTCCTCCCTCCGTCCTCCCTGCTTCTTCTTCTCTTTCTTCCTCAGCAGCTGCCACAGCTTATCCAGCTCCAGCGTGGCGTTGGAGCTCGCCAGCACGTCGGCGTTGCTGAAGACGTTCTTGAACACCCCCAGGTGTTGCTCCAGCCCCCTTTTCAGCCACGTCACCTCCTTCAGCACTTTTACATCCACGCCTGAGATGTTGGGGCAGGAGCAGGGTTTCTCCTCCAGCTGGGCCAGCCTGCGCTCCACCTCCTCCACCTTCCTCTCCAGGTTCCACAGGTCACCGCCGTCTCCAGGGTGGAACACCGTCTGCCGCTCTCTGGCAGGAAGTTCGTCATTGCCGCCGCCCCTCCTGGGATCACCGGGCAACCAGGACGGGGGCTGGTCTGCAGACGGCACCTCCTCTCTGCCTCCTGAGAACAGACGAGGCAAAAACGGGAAGTAGCTCCTTAAAACTGCATTCTTTCTACCATCCAGCAGGGGGCGACCATGACAAAATGGCTCATTTCAAAATAAACAGGTCAGCTGCCTGCACCTGTCCCTTCACAGTAAAAGCGTACCTGTCCAGCCCTGCTGCAGCATGATGATGCTCTGCTCGTGTCCCCTCAGCTGCTCCTGCAGGTGCCTCAGCTCCTCCTTCAGAGCCTGGACGGAGATGAAGTCAGCCTCTTCCTCCTCATCCTCCTCGTCCCCATGGTCCTCCCTCTCCTTCTGCCTCTCCTTCTCCCTCAGGCTGATCGTCTTCAAGAAGTCGAGCACCTCGTCTCCCAGCAACATCTTCAGCACCCTGCTGTGTCGGCTGGCGTCTTGGAGGAGGGTGTTGAAGGTGGCGTCCAGCACCTTTATTTTGGCGTCCTGCTGTCTGTTTGCGTCCTTCAGGCCGGAGACAGAGGCGTTCAGGTGGGTCAGGCCGAGGTCCAGAGTCCTGATCCTGCTCTGCTCCTGCAGGAGGAGGGTGGAGAGCAGCACCGTTTACACCGTCCTCGCGTTTAAAATCAGTGCCAATATGAATGTGTGCCAGCAGATTTTAACAGGAAACTGAGTCTGTGGTTTCTATACAGCGTGTAAACTGGAGGACACTCGGTTCGACTGTACAGCTGTGACAGAGTTAAAGCACATCGCTGTCAGTTTTTCAGGGGTTCGCTCTGTAATAATTCTGTCATTGTGTGCAAACAGAAATAAAGAAACCAGCATGTTTAGAAATGCTGTGTGGATCTGTCTTTGAGGTCGTTATCACCTCGTACGTGTGAAAGTGGTGTCTGCTCTTATTTACAGTTTCATTCCTCGTACCCTGTGGAGGCCAAGTTGGAGCGCCTTCACCGCTGGCTCCCAGTCGCCGCTCGCGCCACACTGCCCTCCCCTGCTGTTCTCGTCCAGAGCTAATCTGTTCTCATTGGCCTGCTCGGTCACGTTGGCCACGTCCCTCTGCAGGCGAGCCACGGCCGCCTTCAGGCTCTCGCAGTCGGATTCGATGCGCGAGCTGTTCTTGCAGACGTCCGGGATCGTCCACAGGTGGTCCATGTCGTCCTCCACATCATCCAGTCGTTTAACCTGCTGGCTCAGGTTCCCCGCCAGCTCGTCCACACGATTCAGCACCGTCACCTTGGCGTACTCCACCTCCAGCCCCGTCTCCATGAACAGCACCTGGCTGTGCCGCGCCGTGTGGTTGATCAGCTTTTCCAGCTTCTTAACGTGCCAACTCAGCTGCTGGACAGCGCCCGATGTCACCGCCGCATCCTCCATCAGTGTGGTCACCTGCACGGGACACGTTTCAGTTTCCTGTTTCATTCAATTCTGATTTCTCACATTTACCGTCAGAAAACTATGGAGGCCCCTAGAGACAAAGCATGTACAAACTCCAAAACACAACGGAAGTGCTCCAGGACACTAGGGGCAGTGTTGAGCTTTTGTTACCTAGTGGCTACACAAGCCTGGAAGTTCCTAACGACCGGATTTGGTGTGTGGTAGTAAAAGGTAAATGAACTTTTTTTTTAAATTATTTGAATATATATGAGTGTTAGGGTTAGGGGGTTAGGGTAAACAGATAAGGGAATAAATGGAACAAACTTGCCGTTTATTTTGCAAATCGAGCTCAACACTGCCCCTAGTGTCCTGGAGCACTTCTGTTGTGTTTTGGAGTTTGCACGTGCTTTGTCTCTAGGGGCCACTGTAGAAAACACACTCGGGCTGAAAGTCAGGAAGAATGTCCTCAGGTAATGATTGTGTGCAGGCTCACCTTCACTGTGTTGTTGACCACTGTGTTGTCCAGCCGTTCGATGGCCTCCCACAGCGCTGAGGTGTCCGTGGGTGGCTGCAGCAGCTGGCGTGGATGGAGGTCGTCCTGCTCCCGCTCATCCTCAGGCGTCTGCCACTGCTGCAACTTCAGCTCTGTCAGCGTGGCGTTCACGGCCTGCAGGGTTAAATGTGTTTCACTGACGACATATGAACAGACTGTACTTAAAGATGAGAGCTGCCCTGACTCTGGCTTCCTCTAACAGCCCGAGGGTCCCACCAACAGAGAGTAACACCGGCTAATGTTAGCTTATAATGACCGACCACACTGTGACAGGGAGGCCACTGCAGCGGTGCATCAAAAGTGGACGTCTCAGCAAATTCACCCCGAAGTCAGACCGTGCAAAACCCAAGAGCTCACACTCTACTGGCCTGAACAGCTTGTTTGGAAAGGTTGCAGAGAAAGCCTGTTCTCGCTAAAAGAACATGGCAGCGCAGCTTTGGTTAGCAAAGCTGTATCAGAATGAAACGCGAGCCCTCTCAAACGAGGTCCCTCATTTCCTGGAAACATTTGATTTATGCAACATGCACGCTGGACTGATTTGTTCTTACAGGATGATTCTGGACCAACAGGCTTATGCAATCTGCACAAGCCCCGCCCCCATTTCTCTACATAAGGAAACACATTTACCTCCAGGTGAAGCAGAGAAAGTGGTGATGATGTAAAAGACAAGCTTGCATCTCTAAGGCAGGAAAGCAAAGAGCTTGCTCTTTGTGTCTAAAGAGGAAGCCAGAAAAGGCACAACTGTCCAGACTGGTTCCATCAGAGGAACGATGGTTTAAGAACAAAAACAGTGAAGCTCTGGGTAAAATAATGGAGGTACCGCATGTCATTTCCTCTGAGACACTCACTGTGGCTCAGGTTAGAAAGAAAAGAGACCAAGAGACTCTGAAAAGAAGAAGAAAACAGGCGGAGAACACCAGAGCAGCTCAGCCGACAGATGGAGATGACAAACTCCAGATTCTCCAGCATCCAGTGCCAAAATATTAGGCCATCGGTGATGACATCCAGGAATAACAGAAGTCATTTTTAATGAAAGAAAAGAGGGGATAAGGAATACTGGAATATGTTTAAATTAAAAGGTTCAAGGAAATTTAAATGAAATGAAATGAAAGCCTACACTTTTCCATTTAGTATTTTGTAGTAAAACGGTTTTCTTCACATGCCTTTGGTGGCTCACGATGTTTTAGCAAACTATAAATAATGACCAAACAGTAGTAATAATAATAATAAATTATTAATAGTAGTCATTTTAAAGATGTTTAAATTCCCTGAGACAGGGAATAATGTCAGTATTTCTTTTACCATCGTCCTGATTTATTGTAATGGTGTATATCGACATTCAAAGGTGGCTGACACCACCAGGAATCCTGTAAAGTGTCGGTAGTCTCGCCCCCATCGTCCACTGACCTGCAGCGTCTTCTGCTGGCGTTTCAGCTTCGCGTCGATGTCGGCCTTGAAGCCGGTGAGGTTGTAGTGCAACATTACATGCTGCGAGTGCAGCTTCTTCTCCGTCTCAGTCTGCTGCACCTCCATCTGCCTCTTGACCTCCCTGATGTTCTGAATCACTTCATCTAATCTGGCATCCAACCGCTCCTCCACCCCATCGTCACGCTCCACCAGATGAGTCATCTGATGCCCCGCCCCCAGCTGGCCGCTCTTCAGCTGGGCCACATCATGGGCCAGGTCACCTACCTTCTGGCTCAGGTGTTCCAGTGAGTGGTTAAAGCGCTCCATGACCGGCTGCAGCTGGGACCAGACCTGGTCCATCATGTAGGGGACAATGAGGGGAATAAGGGCACCGGGGTACGGGAGAGGGACGGCACTGAGGTCATCTGGAAAAAATAATGTAAGGACATTTCTAAATTAAGGGAACCAAACAGTACAAAAGAAACTACAGTTACACAGCTCAAAGATTGTGTGAACAACTTGCTTGATTGTCCTGGAATAAACTGTGAGATCACCAAAAATAAACTAAAAACTACTTGGTAATATTTAGAAGTAGATTTGTGTAAAAAAAAAAGTCCACCTGTAAATTAATAAAGGTGCTCCACAGGGATTGTCACTGCACTCCAATCTGAATATACATCTTTATGCAGATGACACTTCTATAGGCCACTGGCTCGTCTCTCGATCGGCTTGCTTTGATTTCTGAAATTTCTCATTAAACATGAAGCTGTTCTAAACTGATAAAGGGAGCAGCCCAGCATGTTGTTCATTAATGAGGCACCACCTTAGAGATGGCTGCCCTATGTCAGCTTTTTGCTTAAATTGAAACCTCATATATAAATGTGAGGTCACGCGACTTTCTAAGATTAGCCAAAGCTCTTATTCTTATACTGAACTTGGATTTAAATACTCTGCTGAGCTACAAAAAGCTACGTATTCTGATTTCACTGGAGCTTTTTAAACGTTGCATTCATTTCTGCTGTTACTCGCACTTTTATTAACTTGTGAACACATCGTCTTTGTGTTACCCACCTCTCTTAGGGGACCTAAGGGTACATCTTTCATCTCACAGTGCTGTGATCGCAGCCATTCCCCAACTCTCTGTGAACGCTACTCATGGCCAGTGATCAATGCTCTTTGATCAATGATCATTGATCAGTGGTTGTTGATCAATGGTCATGACAATCTGCATATTAATGATCAAGAAACTGACCTCACAGCCCATCAGTGGTGCTAGTGACGAAATGTTTCTCCCACTGAAAACGCTACAATGAACAGAATCAGGTTTTTGGGACATTTTATTCTTGACGTTTCCACCCAGAGGTCATGGTCACATGTGAGGGTAGGAACATAGATTGGCCTGCAAATTGACAGCATCACTTTGACGTCCAGCTCTAGCTCTTCAGCACACTCCTTCCTGCCAATATCCATCAAAGTGGCTTCACATCTGGCTGCAAACTGCTCCCGTGTGAGCTGAAGGTCATCATTTGATGATGCCAACAAAACCACATCATCTGCAAAAGGCAGAGCTCCTGAAACCACTGAATGGAAAACCCTCCACCCCACAGCTGTGGATAGAAATTCATCCCCCTAGAAGTCAAGAACAGAACTGGTGGAAAATGCAACTGGAAGTCAAAAATCCTACCTGTGTATCGACTCTGAAACTGTCTTGTGTGCACAGATCTCTTTTAATGTCACTGTTTTAATAAATGATGTAAAGGTAAGACAAAGGCAGCATGAGTAAACCCAGTTTCTGTCTTCACTGGTTTAAAAGCCGATTCAAAAACTTGAACACTGGCACGAGAACAGTCACGGCCACATGCTGAGTTGTGGGCTGCAGCAGAAGTTTGACCTGTTGGCGGCACAAGGATATCATCCCCTGGGAAACTCTGGACTTCTGAAGCAGATTTCTGAAATAAAAATAGAACCACGAGGAGCTTTTCTCACACCCACTCACTGCTGACAAAAACGCACTCCCCCCTGTGAATCATGGCTCTCTGGGGACCTAGATGTGGTTGTTGTGCTCTGAAATGGAACCAGCTGAGGTTCCAGTCTGGGTTAAAAACACAGCAGATCCCCGAAGGGAAACAAACACACCTCAGACTGCTGCTGGGGGGTCAGTGGCGAGGATTCAGATGATACGCGCTGAGCTTTCCGGCTCATTGGGTTGGTTTGATAAAAAGTGAACATGAAGACTGCGGGGCGCTGCCGGTCCTTCAGCTGGTCGGAGGCACCTCAGGGCCAAGAGGATCTATCTGATTGTGTTGTTATTGTTATTTCTGGAGTCTGAAATATATCCAACTGTGCTTACACTTCCTGCTCAGCGGTCCCAAGAGGCTCCGAAGGACAGAACAAGCTGAACCAAACCACAGCCACAAACTGCTGGTGAAAGCATGAAAGCAGTTTTTACTTTCACCAGAATCACATCACATTATAATCACCTTCACTGCATGACATTCACTGGAGGTAAACATGTATTTGACTTATTCTGAGTTCAAATCCAGACGGCATCTTTGTAAAGTTAGAAACGTGCTCTTAATCTGAACCTCTTGATAGCCACCAGGTTACCAGTAAAGCACTTAACAGTGGTGCTCGGGTTAGCGCTGTGTTATAGCCACATGCTACGCAAACTGAGTTTCAGAAAGGAAAAGGTATTGGCCAACTCTTGTACAGGCATTTTCCCATGAAAAGGGCAGGATAAGAATCTAACAGAGTCAGTGCCAGACTGGCGGATGTCAACAGATTAAAGAATTAGATATGTTTTCAGAAAGTGAAAGATCTAGGGGCCAGTTTTGTGTGGAAGACTTTTTTAGTCTGTGACTTATTTTTCTACAATATTGTACAACGTTGGGAATTTCTGAAAATGTCCTCATTCCCTCATATTTTTCACTCATTTGCATTGTGCAAAGACCCCCAGAAAGCCCGGAGAACTATCGCTCATATATTTATTTGCTCTCTATATAAATATGGACATTTTAAAGGCAGTTCATTATCTAGAAGCAAAGCCCGCCAAACAAATGTAACGGGCTGAATTATCATTTTAACTCACAGCAAAGTTGAGTTGAACTGACTCCTCAAAATATGCATTTGAAAATGTCCCTTTTTCAACTGCATGGAGCATTGTGCTAGCTTAATTAATTTAGGCAGCTATTATATGCAATATTTTTTTATAGAAAGATGACTTTTGTTTTAAAGGAAGGTCTTTTCTGAATGACAAGAACATACTTTAAGACCTTTTTTATTTCAGCCCGATTGCTTTCATCTTGGAGTCATGGGGTTGGGTATGCTGGAAGCAAGGGTCCTCACATGTGAGGAATACAAGCGTGTGTGTGTGTGTGCGCGCTTGGCTTTGGTGTTTCTCTCTCTTGGAGATGCAGTCCAGACACAAAACCACCTGAAACACTCACTCCGATCTCGGCCCTTTCATCATGACCCGTTTTCTTTAGCATACTGAGAGGTCAAAGGTCAGCTTACAGTGAGGTCACCTCACGCTGCAGCTGCAGTCAGGAGAGAGGGAAAGAAATCAAATGCACCCGTCAGCCGGTAGCGTTTTTATCTAATGACTGTCAGTGTGATTTACGGGGGCGAGCATGGGCGACTTCCTGCTCGGACAAAAGCGCGTCTGTTACACTGAAGCTCTTCATTTCTTCTTCTGTTTGTTGTAAACGTCCCAGTTAAAAAAGGTAAGACGACACTTTAATGAGTCGAAAACAGGTTTAAAAACAGAAAAATAAAGACTGCAGGAGGAGGACAAGCCTCGACCCACTCATCATCGTCATCACCTGGCACGACATTTAATTTTCTGTTTTGGATTAAGTTTATTAAAAGGAAACCTTAATGTGACATTAATTTCTCTCTGCGTGATTTTATCAGGCACAGCTGGATAAATAATGACTCCAAGTTTCAACATTTTACAAAAATCAAAACCTTACTACAAAATGTTACAAAAATGTCCTCACTTTATATATAGAAAAAAGAAATGAACCATAAATTACACAAAGTATTTTGGACTGAAGCAAAAGCAGCTTCTTGTTTATCACTGGATGGTTTCATAAACACAAACTAAGGATGCCCTGACTGTACTCTCTACAGTAGGAAAGGAGGTGAACGCTAACAGCTCCTTCACGGAGATCATTTCCTGGTTTTATACATCAGGCTGGATTGTTGCTGTTTGGGTCAGAGGACTGGAGGCTCTGAAACATTCATAAATGCTCCTGTCAAGATGATGAAGCGCTGGCTGGTCACTGAGGTCAAAGGTCAGAGAAACAACTGTGGGAAACTGAGAGCTGGCCAATCCCAAACAAGCTGGAAGTGGGGGTGTGATGTCATAGGCGTGCTGGTCAGTGACACATGGATGTGTGTTAAACAGTGGCAGTCCACACACACACACACACACACACACACACACACACTGATGTATATGTGACGGAGGAACGAGCGGATTTCCTTTGGAGGAAGTGTCTGTGGGTGTTTATCAGCAATGGAAGATGTGCTCATGTCTTTATTTAAATAAAAGTCGCAGGAACTCGGCGCTGAAATAAAAGCTCCGACTTCATCAGGTTGCAGTTCCTCTAATGTCCACCGGAGGCTCCAGCAGTGAGTCAGTCCCCATTAGTCAGAAAAGTTCCCCCTCTTAACAACTGTAAATGTTTTTAAATCTCACCTGTTTAAATTGTATTAAGGTTTAAAGTTTGGCTCATTAGGGGCGTGGCCTCTTTGACTGACAGGTGGATAGTGACACAGGTGGCTGTAGCTGCTAGCTGTCTGCTCGGCTTCACCTCAGCTAATTAGAGTTCCTGAACTGGACCTCTGGACCGTGATTGGCTGTTGGAACCTTTTCAGTACAGACAAAACCTCACCTGGCGTTTGGTGATCGTGCGTTCGGTGTTCCTGCTGTCGGTGATCACGATCGAGGTGGTGGGGGTGCCGGTGGCGGTTGTGAGCATTCGTCGCCTGGTATGCTGTATGATGGAGGTTGTGGGCGTGGCCTGGCCCCGGGGTGGGCTGCGTGTCGTTGTCCTGGTCGCTTGGGTAGCTGGCATCATACAGCTTGCTGTCGGGCACCTGGTGGTCGTTCTGTTCGCGGTTCAGGTCGCCGCCCCGCCCCTGGGGCTGAGTATGAACAACTGAAACGTAAAAACAACAGATCTGAGCGAGAAGCTGCAGAAAACGGCGGGTAAAAGCTCAGAGTGACGAATGTCTGAATAACATCGAGGTTCCCCTAAAAGACGCTCCTGGAAAAGCGTACCTAGTGTGTATCCTCCTTTGGGAATACACCTGCCTGAACATAACTGAAGCCGGACCATGACAGTATGAGCCTCACTGACCTGAACTAACACAGAGATGAACAGGAAGTCTTGCAGACCGGCTGTGAGAGAGACAGAGAGGCTGATGGGAAACGGGTTGATGTATTTGGGGATTTCTCCGCTGAGCTTCCGTCGTTTTTGTTTGAGCTCATTGTTGGAATCGCAGCGACAGCAGGAGCACTGATCTGTGAGTCGGTGACCCGCAGGCCGGGTCGAAGGCATGAAACACATCAAAGCAGCTTCTGCAGCAGCAACGGAAGACGGCGAGGAACAAGTCCCGCACTGTCATCATTTACTCCTCGCCTGAGATCTTTTAGACGCCACAGTCTGGTCGCATCTAAAAGTTTTGTTCATGAACATCTGACAGCTCAGAAATTATAATCACAGCACAGTGAAATCTTTTAATTTAGGAGGAACATAACTTTGGCTGGCTCACACTCAGAGGAGGTCGGGGTGGACGGAAAGGTGAAATATGTGACCACTAAAATCTTTTTGGTAATTTTACGTTGCTAAGCTTATTTTGCGGGTCTCCAGTTGAATCTCTTGTAATGGTGTGTCATTTTATTCTCCTTTCACATCCTGCTGTAGTCATTTTGCATCCCTTTGTGGCTGTTTGTCTGAAACCACAACGGTTTGTAGATCAGCCTCAACCCCGTCTGTGTGATTGTTGTGCATCCATCTGTAGCAACTTGGTATCCCGCAGTGGTGGTTTTGCTTCACTTCATCATGTTACGTCCCTTTATCATCGTTTTGTGCTTCTTATTCCTCTGTAGACAGTTTTCCTGCTCTCGCATCTCTTTCAGCTGCTTCCTTTAGGGAGCAGGTCTGCCTCCATCTCACCCTGTAATCATTTCACATCCCCTTGATGTAGTTGAGCATCTGTGCCTCTTTTATACGATTTGCATCCCTCTGGTTCTGGTTATTTATTGTTGTTGTTTTACGATGTCTTTTTCATCCCACTGGAGATGAAAGTACTGACCTCCGAGTGCCATCACCCTGAACGAACTCGATTCAGTTCAGAGAGTTTCTCCTTCGTTTTCTTGGACTCTCCGCCTGCATCACCTCCTTCCTGGTTGGATGTGTGAATGTCTAAAACTTCAGATTTATCTTCCTCAACGATGCTTTACCTGAGGTCAGCTGCAAACACTATCCTGCTGGGGACACTCATGTCTCCAGAAAAATCTACTTCCATCTTGTCTGCAGTGGATGAACATACTAAAGAAACTAAAGAATAAATACAGTAGCAAATATTTCTTGGACCTCTGCTGAAGAAACTGATAACTGATCATTAAAACGAAACTGTAATCTCATTTCATTTATCATTTTTAAGCCACTGAGAGGTGACTCAGTGACTCAAGGTCTGATTTGTCGTTTTAAAGTCGTAATCTCGTCTCTCTTTAAAAAGCTGGACACACATGCATTAGCTTCCACTGCAGCGGCGACTAAAGCACAAAGAATTTAATGTGATCCAGTGTTTGCAGGTTTTATGAGCGGATGACTCACGCTTGTTGTATTTGAAGGTGTTCCTGTTATTGTGTCCCATCGTGTTAGTGATTTGATTACGTTGACCTCAGCTCGCAGGAAGTGGGTTCAATCGTAGGCGCGGTGGGAGCGGACCGTACCGTGTGGAGGTGTGTGAGGAACGGCCTCTTTGTTTGGCTTTCTTTGTTAACTCGAGCCCGTAAAGGCCAAAGGTCTATTTCAGTCCCGTGTTTTTCCAACAACATCGACTGTTTTGATTCTCAGAGTTCTCAGTGCCGCTCGTGCTATAAATACTTCATGTACTCTGCATGTATCCTGCAGTACTACAATTTCACAGTGCTACGCCAAAGCAGAAAAAACTGTTGCTGTTACTTCCTTTTGATTTAAAAGCAGAACAAAGAGAATCAACCTGCTGCAGTCACAACCAAAAACTCACTCTCTTTGGTTCACTGATGCATTTTGGGTTTTGTTCTTTTGTGTTTCTGATGTTGCACTCTCCTAAACTCCCTATAACGCCTCTATGTACTCATTTTGTATCCCTCTAGTCATTCAGTGTCCATTACATGTTGTTTTTCATTCTTTTGTGGTTATTTCAGCCCTTTAATTATTTTGTTCGTCTTTAAAAATATCTATCATTATGCATCTCTTTGTGGTAAATTGGCCCTTATATACACTCATTTTTTTATCCCTTTGCAGTCATTCCATTTAGTTGTTTATTTTGCATCCCTTTTTTTGTTTAATTTTGGTCATTTTTTCACATCCTTGTAGTCAAATTTCAACTTTTTTCCCACGTTTGCTACATCTCAACTCATTCTGCATCCCTCTGCAGTCTAGACTTTTATGTTGTTTAGCATCCGTTTGTGCTCATTTTGCATTACTTTAAAATGTTCCCTCCCTTCTGTGGTTATTTTATCTGCTAATTTTGTGTGTCTTTATAATAATGTGTGATTTTGTATTCTGTGCATTTCTTTGTGGTAATTTTGTGTCAAAATGTACCCATTTAGAGTCCCTTTGTGGCTGTTTAGCATTAACTCATGACATTAGGTAGCTGTTCTACATTTCTTTATAGTCATTCGGTATCCCTTTATGGCTGCTTTTCATCCGTTTTGGTCATTTTGTGTGCTTGTGGTCTTATTCCATCCGTTCACGGTTACTCTACATGTCTTAGTGCTTGTTTTGATTTTTGCAGTTTTTGCACACTTGCACTTCACGTAGTCCCATGTTGACTGTCTGTTATACGTAGCACCATGGTCTTGGAGGAGCGCTGTCTCGCTTCGCTGTGTACTGTATCACTGCACATGGTCGAAATGGTCCTCTCCATCAGCTCACACCAACTTCAATCTTCTCATCAGGCCGGTGTGACCTTTGACCTTTGTCCCCATTTTTGTGATGACTCGCTCTTTGTTTATATGTTGAGAATGTGGAAGGGGGTGACCTTGGTACTGGTGCACCCACGCCCTCTTCTCCAGGGGGGAGGGTGGGGCGAACTTGACCTTTTCTCGACCTGAGCTGATGGGTGATTAAGTGCGGTGCTTCCTCACTTTGTTAGGGCGGGAAAGAGTCAGAGTGCTCCGTTAACGCAGAGCGCGAAGGTGAAACTCGAGAGCCAACAACTTTATTCTGAGCAAACATGAAGCTGAGCTAGCCGTAACGTCACAAAACCACCACAAACACTTTCAGAGACCGGCAGGTCACCTGGAGGTCGCAGTAACCACAATTTTCCCCGGTGTGACCGCAGCGTCAGCAGCACCTCCTGCAGCACCTCCTGCAGCTGGAGGCCGCTCCTCTGAGCGGCGTTTTCTCGGCTTATTCTTCCTCCAGGTTTCTGAGGTCATCATCACTGCAGGTCCCCTCCTCCATCCTTTAGAGACCGGATCTTTTCACTTGTTGTTCTTACTGAATATATATGATTGTTCCCTCTACCTGCTCTTTTCTTTATAGGTATTCATATTTATTCATTTAATATTGTTCATTTTACTTTACTTTTAATAATATACTTATGTTTCCTTGTATCTGTATTCTTTGTCATTTATGACTGGAGAGTCATTAATTTGGGTCGTTTCCTGTTGTTTTAAATCTGTTGTAGAAAGAAGTGACCAAAGTAGCTTTGCATGATTCACAGTGCAGAATAATCCTTCTTTCTCTGATCCCAGGCCTAAGTGCATCCTCTGTTTGAAACAAGCCGTTTTAGCTCGTCTCTCTTTATGTCCCCCTACCTTTTTCTGATTGGTCATTTTTAGGAAACGGATCTGATAGAAAACCGATTTCTGGGTCTTGACTGTAAGTGGAAAAGTCTCAAATCGATCATCCAGAGCTGGAGTCTGATTGTTGACACCGTCGATGACCACTTCCTGTTTGTTATGACAGACGCACCGATTGGCTCGCTGTGGTTCTACAGTCTGAGACATGAGATACCTGAAGAGTCAAAAAGGTTTCAGTTCTGCGAGCGTACCTGGAGCCTTGGCCTCTGCCGTGCCTGCTTCAGATCGTCCAATCAGAGCCGAGCTTTCAGAATCCCGCTGAGGACCTGAGACTGTTGGAGAAAAAACAGAACAAGCTGTAAAAGTGCAGTTTAAGCAAACACAGAGAGAGAATCAGCTTAGAGCCGGTCAATAAAAATCATTTTATCCTTGAGGCAGTGGTCCGAGCTGAGACGCACGCTCCTCCTCCTCCTCCTCTCGTAAACTCAGATAAAATCAGACCTGACGTCCGAGCCCATCGAAGGCTCAGAGCAGCAAATGAACAGCACTAATAAAAAACTGAGGCAGAGAATGACCAGCTTTCACGTTTCTCTTCATGAGCTCCAGATTTTTGACTCTGAAACACAGAAAAACGCAGGCAGGAGCCGTCCCTGTTCCAGCCGGTTACAGTCACGCAATAATGTGGCGTATTTGTGAAGGAGCCGGGAGCTTTGAGAAACGATAAACTTTGAGCGTCACACAAACAGAAGCGAAGAGCAGAGGACGTCCTCCCGCAGATAAACACGGCCGTTCCCACACGCCGAGAAAATCTGGAGCACATTAAGTTCCCGAGCGATACTAAAGCCAGCCTGTTCTTGGAAAAGTAAAAATAGACTCCAGCGGAGGGAAACCAGAACCAAGCGTCCATTCAGAGCAACTCTAAATATACTCCATCCTCATCTCCTTTATTAAAACTCCACGAGGAGTTTATGAATAACCGCGGCTGCTTTCAGGCTCACTGTGGTCGTCGGGATCCGCAGAATCAAACTCACTAAACCCACAGAAAGATCGTATAAATGTTAATAAATATTTTTAAAATCACAAATACAGAAAAGCATTTTTATCATTGAAAGGAAAACAATATAAATAAAATAATTCCTCCACATTTTCATACACAAGCAGAAACAGCCTGAATAACAGTTAATTTATGTTTATGATGCTGGAATCACATTAAAGTCCAGTGGATAAATGTAATAAGACCAGGCACACAGCGCCACCTTAAGGCCCAAACAGGACAGGAACTCTTAAGGTGGACTTAAAAAGGCGTAACCGATTCAAATTACCTGTTAGAAAACTCTCTGATGTCAGTCTGAGCATTTGAGCTACAACCAGCGCAGTGCTGAAGTCTACTTTACAAAAAACTCCTTAACACGGACTCAGGTGACGGTGATGCTGACTCACCTGTGTCCTCGCAGTTGTGTCCTCCGTGTCCCGGACAGCAGCGCCACAGCAGAGCGGTGAAGATCTTCTGCTGCTGCCTGTAAATCGGCCGCGTGGACAGCTTGTACCTGCACGCGGACACACGAACGGTATGCGGTTACTGCTGCTCAGCCTCTACAGAAGTCATCACCTTCCCCAAAGATCTCTGAGCTGGATTACACTAAACGTTCCGCACACATCTGCAGGTGAGGTTTATTCTGACTTTGAACTTTCAGATTCAGGAATTTGAGACAGGAAAATATGAGAAATGTGATAAACCAATCTGGATCCAGATCAATGGAGGGATAAAAACATGTCAAAGTGCTTTTTACTTTCTACTAAAGTTGCACTGAAAACACACACTGATAGTTTTGGTCTTTTTTTGCCACATCAGAGTGATTTAAACCTGATTATTTGTGAGAGGAGGCTTTTAAATCTGATGGTGAACTTTCATAACTGCTAACAATCATGTGCAACAAACTGCAGTTCCTCTAATGTCCACTTGAGGCTTCAATTCAATTAAATCTTATTTATACAGCGCCAAATCACAACAACAGTCGCCTCAAGGCGCTTTATATTGTAAGGTAGACCCTACAATAATACATACAGAGGAAAACCCAACAATCATATGACCCCCTATGAGCAAGCACTTTGGCGACAGTGGGAAGGAAAAACTCCCTTTTAACAGGAAGAAACCTCCAGCAGAACCAGGCTCAGGGAGGGGCGGCCATCTGCTGCGACCGGTTGGGGTGAGAGAAGGAAAACAGGATAGAAACATGCTGTGGAAGAGAGACAGAGATTAATAACAGATATGATTCAATGCAGAGAGGTCTATGAACACATAGTGAGTGAGAAAGGTGACTGGAAAAGAAAAACTCAATGCATCATGGGAATCCCCCAGCAGCCTATGTCTATTGCAGCATAACTAAGGGAGGATTCGAGGTCACCTGGTCCAGCCCTAAATATATGCTTTAGCAAAAAGGAAAGTTTAAAGCCTA
>VVHJ01012254.1:7554-36627 GCA_015107715.1 Tylochromis polylepis
TTCGTTGATTTTTTTTTTTTTTTTTTTTTTTGTAACAATTTAAGCTAAAGATCTGTCAGGTCCATTTAGAGCATCTTTTAAATGGATACTGGGACTTCAGTGGTTTTGGGGTCATGAGGATATTGGGATCACTGCCCAAAGAAAAGGTTGAATGCTGTGCTGACCAAACGGCTCCATCACGATGGTCAGCCTCTGTGTGTCTCTGGTTTCTGACATTTCAGAATGGGTAATGCTCTACAATTATTACTCTGTCCATAGACTATTAATCGTTTTTACTCACTACTACTTCTTGGAGACGTTTAAGCACTTATATTCTTGCAAGTTGTACCTTTAACACCAGGGATGATGGCTTGAGAATCACATTAGCATCACAGCAGGTTTGAGACTTATTTCAAATTGACAGAAGCAAATGAGTATTAGAGATATTTCAGTTATTGGAGGTTTGGCCTTACCATGCAACAAGGACTATTGTAAAGTTAAAACGGGCTCTTGGATGACTGTTTTGCCCATTAAGCTTCTTCTTGCACATCCAACGTTCTGTATACTTAAGATATTACATGTACAGTATAATAAGACCTAATGCGGTGACTGTAAGCACCATCTGAGTTCAGTCAATTTTGGTCACACCCTATAAAAGTCTGTCCAATGGACCGGGGCATCTACAGGACCATGCACCTCCTGGTCGGGCATAGGTAGAAGTTTTAGTCCTCATGCCTGATTTCCGTCCTCACATTTGGTGCTAAAACCCATCACTGACCCTGCTATTACTGATTGTTCATCGTAGGTGTAGTATCTTGGGTCTTGGAGTCTCTGTTGTTGAATCTATTGGTCTTGTCAAGTCTGTTCACACAGGATGCACTATGAGGATGTAAAACACAAACTCCAAAGTTGTAGTGCCAATGCCTTCCATTTAAAAAAAACCCCAAAACCTGCAATTCAATTCTTGATCTCAAGATGTGTTTAAACTCAGTGAGCGACCTGTAGCAAAAGGCAGATATCAATCATGTTCAGTTGCAGTCAGGATACATAAGATGTGCTGACCATTAAGCTTGATCCTATAAAGATAAGATCTGAGGGTTGATTTGAACTGTTTGAGCTGACAGGATCAAGAACTCTTCCTACTTCTAATCCTGAAGTAGGAAGGGCGCTCGTCCATTCTTGCCGTCCAAGGTTCAACACGTTTGGGGAGTTCATGATGATGATGATGATGATGATGGTGGTGGTGATGATGAAGGAGCAATTACCAACTATTCCCTCACGCTCTCTCTTATGACAGATCTAATGCCTCCCCAGCAGTGCCGAGGGTTTTAGGTTAGATTTACATTGTGAACTTCTTTGGCCAATGATACTGCATCCTGTGTGAGCACGTCTCCAGAGCACATAGATTTAACTGCAGCCTGTAGCCTGGTGCTACTGTCAAGCCAGTGCATTTAAGCAGCAGGTGTTGGGCCTACAGTCCATCTTGCCGAGCTTTGTTGAGCTAGCCAGGGCTGATGTCGAGCCTGTCGTCCATCTGTGGTGCTCTCTACCAGCAGCGAGCTTGTTGGTCCACTCTTGATCTCTGATGCCTAGCAGCTATGTGGTCAGTGTGGCCATACGGCCGCTGGGATTTTTACAGCAGCATTTCCTGTCTCGAGTCCTGTTAGGTGCTATCAGAACCTGGCCTCACTTCCTCTCATTGACCCGCTCAGCAGTGACCAGCATGTAGTGTAGACCTATTCAAGTGCAGAGCGCCCCGGAAGTGTAGCGGTTAAAGAGGCATACCAGAGTCCAAGGTTTGACTCCATTCCAGGTGTATTTGTCTTCAAAAGCCACAGTTTTTATTGGAAATACAGTCACTCATCGATAAGGCTTGGGGTAGGTCTGTGTGGTTGGCTCCAAAACAATGGGTAGAAGCAGTGTTTTGGATCATTTCAGAAGACTGAATTGGTCACTTTCTGTGATTCTCCAAATGACATTCCCTCATTTTCCAGCAAACTTCGCTGCTTTACCCAAACGGAAGCTTGCAGAGATTCAGAAATGAGATGGGGTCAGAATGTGGAAGACTGAGGGCTGTAGTGTTTCCTGTTGAATGCTGGCAATATATTGCACTACTGAACGGGTTCCAGGTGTTTGAGGCCAGGTAGGTGCTGTCCACGTCTCTGACTGTTTAAGGTGCTCAATGTCTTTTTCTTTTCACCGTGTAATCATTGTTGGTTGTATACAAACCTACGTTCAGCTATTCACCTCACAGAAAATGGTCACCTGTTAATAGAATTGGGGTCAAACTCCTCCCCTGTTCTGACATCTTCAAGGTTTCTGCGGCGACTCGGTGTAAAGAACCTTGAATTTGGTTTTGCCTTTTAATGGACCACACTTGCCTCTTTCCCACTGATGTGGTACCAACAAAGTGGCAGCACCAGAGCTGCACCAGCTACTCCTAAAGTTAGGACCTGTCATGTCAAGTGCTATGGGAGGGCCTACCGCAAGAAAGTCAACCAATGATTGGCAGATTCTGGGCGGGGTCATTTTACCCCAACATCTGCTATGTAACATTACGGATCTGTCCAAATGTGTGCTGGTTCTGGCACCAGTGGAAAAGGGGTAATTCTGAAGTAGTTTTTGATCAGTAATAGTTCTCACAGACAAACTCCTATAGTTCGTCCCTCCTCAGACCTCCTTGATTTTGTCCCTTTGAGCCGACCAAACAGTGCTTCAGCTCTTTTCTGTTTACATCTCTTCACCAAACCTGCCAAAATGAAGCTCGGACTCCTTTGTTTTTGTAATTGTTGAGTTTGGGTCTGTTTGTGAACACAGACTGTAATTAACAATCTTTGATTTGTTTTTTGCCTTAAGGTGCGGTCACATTATTTCTCTGTTCGACAATCTATAGATAAATACTTTATTGATCCCACCAGGGAACTCAGACGCATCAAAAGATGTGACATCAGGATAGTCTGCTAGTGTTGTCCTCACGGAGAACCTCATTAAAATCTGAGTAATGGATTCTGCATTTCACAGACCACAGTATCAGTGTTTCAGCCGTCTTTTATTGAAGTAAATGAGATGGATTTGTAGGACCGATTTGTCATGTGACCGCACCTTTTCTTCAGTAGTTTTAGACATTTCCTCGGAGTTGTGTACCCAAACCATGTCTGTTGGTCCAGTCAGAGAAAGGAAAAAAACAAAGGTAAACATATGTAAAAGAAGCCTTTGTGAACCACGAGCTTCTCACAGTGTTTCTTCTGCTTTCGTGATGAGCTGATGTTGGCTATTCACAAGTTTCTTTATATCCACCAATGCAGGTGTCTAAATCCTGACCATAAAACAACACATCGTTGACGTAGAGTCACACTCTGTCTCTATGTACTTAATATCTCCTCTCATATGTTCCTGTTCATATTAAACATGGCCAAAGCTTCAAATGAAGTACGTAAGATAGAGCCACGGGTGCTGCCTCTCAGCAGGCTTCCAAAATTTAGGCCTTCAGAAGACGGTAAGCATGATTTCAGTGAGACAGGAGCTCCAAACAGAAGATGAACTGAAATACTGGCTCTGCACCCCGGTCAGGTTTAAGTGGACCAAGCTTTGATTGGTCAGTCCACAGGGTGTAGTGATGCTCAACTAAATACCATGTAAATTTTAAGTGAGGTTTAAAAAATAAATAAATAAATGTGGGCACCACCAAAAAAGTGACCGGTGTCCTTTGACTGTGTTCCTGGCCTCCTGTTACCCGAACACTTAACGGTGGCTGTGTCAGCACATCCAGAATAATTTGGTGTCTTTGCCGGGCAACTCGCTTATTGCCTTTAAATCTATATTTCAAAGCTTTTCCCTGATGGTTTTGAACTTCTCTGTAATGTAGCAGTTCTTTACAAACCATTTCTTACACTAACCTAATAAATGATACATTACACTCTCTCGCTCTCTCTCACTATATACTTTTACTGGGGCAGCATGGGAAAATGTATGACTACTACTTAACTAGGAAAGTCCTTGGACCTAAAAATGGCTCTAATGGAGCTGAAACGAGCAGAATGGGTTGTTTTAAAAACGTCCCACCACCTGAACATCCCGAGAACATGTGTGGTCTGATAACTAAGCCCCACCCCTATAGTTCCTCTTGCTTTGTGGCCAGTTTCACGTCATTTCAGCTGTTGGGTATCTCGCTAATAAGGTAAACATGAGCAGCTTAAATCCGTTAAAGCTGCTGTCTGACGACATGTTTAAAGTCTTGACTCATTTGACCACTGAAAGCTAAAATATTGACCTCAAACTAACGCGGGATACTACGCGGCTGCTCAGCTTCAAAGAAAACAACAACAAAGACTGCAGTCACTAACATCAGCTTAAATGAGGTCATTGTGAGGCTTGCTAACGCAATGCCAACGTTAGCTTTCCTACTGCGTTGCCATTTAAGGACGGTCCCTTTTTGGGGGCGGGGTTTCTGGTCTCGATCAGATGTGGTTTTGTACCCGACTCCGAGCCTCGTGTCACATTTCAGCTGCACAAAGGTGTTCATTGTATTTTCCAATCAACAAATGAAAAAGTCACCTGAATACAAACTATATCACCATGGCAACATGTTAATCTGACCCCACCCCCGCTTCTTTTGTTCCTCCTCTCCTTGTTTTATAAAGAATTAAAAACACTGTAAAGGTGAATAAACTATTTATAAACAGCTGCTTGTTGTTTGGCTTTTGTTTGCATGGTTGGTGTTCAGAACTAATCATCTTTTAAACCTGCGTTTGGTGAGCCAATCACAGGTGTGTTAGGAAGCTGTGGCAGACATGATGAACTGACTGCGTGTTTCCACCTTTTAGACACCACCCAGTGTCAGGTTCATGCCACAGCTGCCCTAAACTGGCAGCATTGGCAGTACTCTTTATTCCACCTGTATGAGCTCTTTAATGCTAACATGTAATGTTATTACTGAATAAGATGCCACATTACAGTCACAGATATTTCTTGAACAGAAACATGAGTCTCAGTGTTTGAATGTTCTGATTAACTCTGACTTGGTGCCGGCTCAGAGTTAAAAATAAGAATTCACTTTTTGCCCAATAAATAATTAATGGGCTGATAGTGTTTCAGCGTGCCTCATTCACAGAAGCACTGTTTCACGGGTTACCATGCAGACTGGGATCGGACCACCAACCGTCACATTAGTAGATGACCCGCTCTGCCTCCTGAGCCACAGCCATGAACAACGAGCATTGTCTCGTTCTCTAATAAACCCGTTTGTGCTCCCGAAACACGAAGAACCGCTGCCGCACAGATTTGTGCACACAGGACCGCCTCAGCTCAACCCTGCGTGCACGTGCACGATCGACCGGTGACTTGGCAGAAATGATAATCGCTCGCTTCCCCCACAGTGCAGTGCAGCAGAGAGTGGCGAGGAGAAATGAGGTCACACGCGCTCAGTGCGCCTCGTGGGCACCGAACCATCACTGATTCTGTCTTATCTGCTGCTATAAAAAGATCAAAGGAAGCTCAGACAGCAGCTCCACCGGCTGGACTGCACCCACCACGCCTCCGCCTCAGACAGCCAACGGGCCGGTCACCTGACGCCTTCAGGTGTGGCGGATTTCAGATCCAACGCTTGAAATCGCAGGGAGGGAGGGGGGGGGCACTGTAAAAGTGCAGAAAGCAGCGACTTCAGAGAAAAACTCGATCTGAACCATTTTTTCTGTTTTTGCTTCGTGAAGTCGGATCAAACGCAGCGCTGACGAGACGTCGTTTCAAAGGGACGTGCTTTAAAAACCCCAAAACTCTTTCCTCCCCGTGTCCTTAATGACACCTCCGTGTGACACCACCAGGGCCACCCACACTAACCTCCATCCACACTCGCTCAAAACAGCTTGGCTCACAAACGAGCTCTGAGGTCACTGACAGTCAGCTGTCAGGGCTAAAGGGTTAACTCCACACCACACGGCCAAAAACCACAGAAGGTATGAGGCGTTCAAAGACCTCAGGTAGGACCAAACAAACCGCTCTGACCCACCAGGAGACGGTCTTCTAAATATCAGCTCGTTTCCATGAGCGTATCTCAGCGCTGCTTTTAAACGCTGCCACTGATAAATTGGTCCCAGTCCCAGTTACAGGACAGGGGTAACTGGGAGGCACTGGAGTTCCCCAAGGCTCCATCCTGGGGCCCCTGTTATTTCCCATCTACACCCACAGGCCCATCAAATAGGTGTTTGCACAGAGGACAGCGTATCCCACTGGAGCTCAGCGCTCCATGTTTCTGCAGATTGAGTAACGAGTTTAATGTAAGAAATCGGAACAAATAATAATTCTGTGCTGAAAATGGTTTTAACTAACTTTTACTAACGTTAGTGAATGCAGCATGAGGTCAAGTCATCTTTGGGCTCGAGCTCACAAATCTGCAGTTCATTGATCGACAGAAGAAACATAAAAAATTATCAGAAACATCGTTATTGATCAGTTTAATTATTGATGAACTAATCGATCAGGCGAATTTGGCCATCAGCACGCTGAGCATGCTCAGTGCGGACTCCACGCAGCCATCAAAGTTGGAGTGGGTGAAGGCGTCGCCGCCACAGATGAGCAGTGGCTCGTCGAGGACGGTCATGTGACCTGGACAGTGGGGCACTGAAGTCTGCACCTGCAAGAGAGACGGGGGAGGGGCCATGAGTCAAACGCTGCCTTGGGGGAGGAGTTCAGGTTACAATGAACAGGTGACTCACCTGGGAGTACCGCCACTTCTGACACTTGATGCCGATTGGTTGAGGCAGGCCAGGGAGCAGCCTGTGCAGCTCCTGCAAGATGATTGGCTGGACGTCCTCCTTGTCTCGCTCCAGGTGTTCCAGGCCAAACGGGACGCTGGTATGGACGACGAGGGAGGGGCCGCGGCCCGGAGCGTCTGAGCAGATGGACAAAAGCAGTGAGCGAGGTACAGGTGAGAGGAGCATACAGGGGAGCAGACAGCAAGACGGACACACCTGCGCTGCGTTTCTTGGGGTCCACGGCAACGTAGCGGATGCAGCTGCTGTCCGTGACGTACTTCGCCCCCCAGGGAACGTTCAATATGGCGTCAGGGGAGAAGAAGAGCGCGAGGGCGAAGCGGGACGAGTAGACGACACCCTCCAGCTGCTGCCTCTGCTGGACAGAAAGCACTGACAGACAAGGAGACATGGGCCAATCAGCAGCAATCCCCACCCCCAAAACACCACAAAAGAACACCTACATGGCGCTCCCATGGGAATTTAAAGGTTACAACAGAAACGGCTTGGATGCTCACCTGTATGTATGTGTGTGTGTGTGTGTGTGTGTGTATTTACACCTGCGTGTGTGTGTATTTACACCTGTGTGTGTGTGCAGTCACTCCTGAGCTGAGCAGACAAACATGGAAAGTCTGCTGCTGTTTCGTGCTCAGCTTAGAGCTCAGAGACAGAAACAGGCTTCTGCCTCACACACACACACACAAGTTATTATTAGATGTGTGTGTGTCAGCTCGGAGGAAATGGGCGCTGTCCGGTCTCAGCCAATCAGACAAGCTGAAGGTGACATCATCATCTAGAAAGACACGTGGAGGTGCTGCTGGTCTGCAGCAAGGGCGCGCGCACACACACGCTTGTATTTCTGTCTTTGTGAGGACACTTGTCACTACCGAGGCCCACACACACACACACACACACACACACAGTGTTGTAGCATTGTGAAGAATCTATCAGCCAATCAGAGCTCTGGAAAGTGACTTAACATCAGAGTGTGTGTGCTGATTGTGTGTGTGTGTGTTTGTGTAAACTGTGGGAGCAGGAAGCAGTCAGCAGCTCTTCAAAGTAAAAGTCCAGCGTTTGCGCTGCTCTGAGGTCAGCTGCTGGACTGGAAGGATCATCCCGTCTTTCCAGGTCGATCTTTGTGATCGGTGCCTCGGCGTTACTGATCACAGCGATGAACATGGGCCGTGACTAACAGCCGGAGCTTCTCTCTGCAGCTGTTGCTGCGCCCGTGTGGCGGTACGGTGTTACTGACCGAGACACCACACCTCAGATCTCACATTCGTGTTAGTGTCAATAAGCTCCGAGTCCCGTGTTTAACAAGACGTCATTTTTCCCCTCATAATACATACACCGTGTGTGTGAGACTGTGCGTGTGTGTGTGTCTCTGTGTGTGTCTGTGGGCGTGTGACTGTGCGTGTGTGTGTGAGTGTGTCTGTGTGCGTGTGACTGTGTGTGTTTGTGTGCTCTGGCCATCTCACATTGTCCCAGGTCTCCCTGCAGCTGCAGGATCTGAGGGACCGGCATTGTCAGGATGACGGCGTCAAATGTGTCGCTGCCTCCTGCCTTCCTCTCGACCTCCCAGGATGCACCACGGCGATACAGGCCAGTCACATGATGCTCGAGGAACAAATCAGCTCCTGACACACAGACAAGACTCAATAAAGTTTCATTCAGAGAATCAGAGAAGCTCACCTGTGCATTTCAGATGAATCTGATTGGACAGATGACCAACAGGTGGCTGTTTACCTGACTGTGACAGGAAGTGCTTGACGATGCTGCTCATGCCCAGTGGCGTCACGTAGTTCTTGGTGCCCTCTTTGTCCTTCAGACCTTCAATCGGACAGTCGAGGGCCTGCAGGAGGCCCGCAGAGAGGAGCTCCGAGTAAAACCTGCACACGCACACGCACAGTCAGCCTGCCTGAAGCCCCAGCTTCAGAGGCGTACCGGTCCTTTAAGGCGACAGGTGTGCGTTACCTGTGGTGGGAGCGAGCGTAGGCGGGTGTGGCTGAGATGTACTGCGCTCCCAGATCAGCCGAGTGAGACGAGGCGTCGGGAGCGCGGCTGGTGGACATCCTGCCACCTGCACACAGACTCACACTGTTCCACTGGCTTTGCACCAAACTCCATTCAAAAATTCACAACTTTTACTCTCACTCTCAATCAGACTCGACACAACCAGCCACTTTATTAGGTACAGGGCAGGTTCAACTGCTCGTTAACAGAAATGACTAATCAGCCAATCACGTGGCAGCAGCTTAGTGCACGCAGACAAAACTTTTCTTGAACAAACAGAGACGGTCTACCAGCTGAAAGCACAAAACAACAGTGCAGGTTGAACAGGTGTAACTATCTGCAACATTAAAGACAAAGATACAAATAAAAATACACAAAACGGAAAGAGAAAGAAAATGAAACTCTTATATAATTAAATTAATTTATAGGCTGATCCATTCTGAACATTATTGTTATCCTCGGAAATAATAATCCCCAAATATTTCACTTCCTGTCGCACCTTTGTGTTTTATAGTGGATTTATTCATCTGTGAAGCTTTGAGAAAATGTTTGTGATGCTGTGGGAATTCCTGTTTCTGTTACAGGTGAGGATGTCTCTGGGAATGATAGCTATATACTGACGTCATTCGCCCTCCGCAGGTGATGAACCTCGTGCTATCACGTTATTCACGTACAATGACGTATGAACACTGATCACAGCTGAGCCGAATTACAGAGGAGGCTCCTCTGGTATAAAAACACGTCACTGATGTTCTGTGGCGTTTCCATGATCCCGTCACGGCACCGGAAACGGAAACTGTGCAGTTCTATAAACGGACTTCTGTCTGTCTCACCTGCGCCCCTCGCTTTGTCCCACACCACAATCCGAACTGTGCTCTGCAGCGCTCTCCTCAGCAGACATGCGCACAAGCTGCCCGTCAGACCCGCTCCCACGATCAGAACACGGGACATGTTAGCGCGGGAACCCAGCCGAGCCGGGCTAAACCTGCAGAGACCGGGTCCGAACGAGTTACCAAACCGACACAGAAGGACGAACAAAAACTTTCCCGAGGTCAAACGGAAACAACGGCTGCACATCCGGATAGAATTTCAAAATAATCACAGAAAATATTTAAAGCGATTCTGCTTCGACACGTCATGAAATACGACAGAAAGTGAATTAATGCATTAAAATCTAAGGTTTTTCAATTTCATATAGAATGAAATCATTACTGTTCATAATACTGTTCACATTTTAATACCTATTTACCACATGTTACAACACTTTAACGCTGAAGAAATTTACATTTTAATATGACTGAAAACCTAGGGTGGCACGGTGGTTAGCACTGTTGTCTCACAGCAAGAGGGTCTTGAGTTCAATTCTACCATCAATCCGGGGTCTTTCTGTGTGGAGTCTGCATGTTCTCCCCGTGTTTGTGTGGGTTCACTCTGGGTACTCCGGCTTCCTCCCACAGTCCAAAGACATTATTGTTATTGATTTTAAACAGCTCATTCTCATGTTTATTTAACAGCTTAAAACAACAACAACGTTTTCTCAGGTTTCTATTTCCGGTCTGATCGTCGGAACACAAACGGTTAACACCTGAGTCCTGTTTCTGGCCAGCAAATCACAGAGAGGCCCTCTCGTGACGTCACGGAGGAGGACGAAAGGGAAAAGAAGAAGAAGTCGCAGTCAGCTGATGATCGGAGAGTTCAGAGAGAGATCGGCGCGAGGACAGGTGAGTGTGAGCGTTTCTTACTGTAATTACCTGATGATTAAAACAACCGCCAGGACCGAAAGGTTTAGGGGAACCAGAAAGTGATTTCCGGTGTTTAAACTGATGTAAATGACTAACTCTAACTCTAACATTACGTCACGAATTTGGCTGCAACTGCTCCACGCCACACCTGTATAAAGATGAAATAGAAAAGCTCTGTATAAGAAGCAGTCCATATGACGTCATTGAGAGCCAGCGGTCCTGTCAGAAGGTGCTGTTTATACATGCAGCAGCTCAGAGTCTCTGATCACATGCTTCTGTGATTATTGATTATCACAGATCATCAGACACAGTCATCACACTGAAAAAACAGGAATCACTTTTATTTTAACCAAAGAAGAAGGCAAAACTCATTCTCTTCAGTGAACCATGAACGCACCGTCCTGATGCTCTGTGTGTGTGTGTGTGTGTGTGTGTGTGTGTGTGTGTGTGTCAGACCATGCTGTGTGTGTTGGTGTGTGTGTTGTGTCTCTCAGCTCTTGTCCACAGCGGGCCAGCCGTCAGCAGAGCGTGGCGCTCCAATGACCTGCAGCAGAAGCTGGACCCTGAAGTGGACATGAACATTGTGAGTTTTTATCACCTTTGGAGCATTTGAGTGAACCTCCAACACAGGGAGCTCTAAACCTGCAGTTCCTACAGCATCCACCGGAGGCTCCAGCAGTGAGTCAGTGTCATAGATTCCCATGTTAAAACTTTACTTCCTGTCTGTGGCGTCCGTGCAGGCCTGAAGCTTTTTAGTCGCCATGCCGGGATGTGTTCGGATCCTCTGCTTCCGCTCACTGCTGTTTGTCTGAAAATGTGTAATTGTTAGAGCAGCATGCACTCTGACCTCACTCTGACCTCACACTGCCCTCATCATTACAAACTTCATGTTTAATATGAACACCAACAACAGGAACAGGAGCTTCATGGCAGGAAGTGAGGAGAGGGTCTGTGGGCGTTTCCAGGATGTCATGCTCATCTCTGTCCTTTCACAATAAGACCCTGACTCGTCACACAGTGGCCTTGGCTGATGGACTCTGAGCAATGAGCTCAGACTGTTTGTTCAGTGCAGTCGCTGAACTCTGACCATCTGACTCATCAGGCTGTGTGAAGATATCAGCTGTAACTTTTGACCCCTGACCCTAGGTTACCATGGCGATATGGACACGAAAAACTCCTTGTGATGTCCTGACAGAAGTGGCTCGGTGTAAGTGATTCATGTCAGTGTCAGTTTGTAATCCTGACTTTGATAAATGTTCGCAGCATTTCTGTGTAACTTGGACACTCAGGAACTGGCGGTCAATCGTGTTCGTCGTACAGGTGAGCCGTTTGGACTGAAGCCTGCCTTCACCTGAACTGTCAGACACACCTGTAACTCTGACTTTAACTCTGAGATAAGAGTCAGAGAGAGGCAGCTGATGGAACAGAGAGCTGAGAGCAGCATGGAAGACCTGATGAAGACTTCCTGACCTTTGATCGGTTAAAGCGGAACGATGTAAGCTAGTCTCCGTGCTGAAACAGAAACACGCCTTCATCAGGTAACCTGGAACCTTGCACCTGTAGACCGCCACGCTGGTCTGTGGGTCTTTCAGTGTGAAAGAAGTTTTCCTGCTGTTCTCAGAGACTGTGAGGCCCGCCGGGGCGTTCGTCTGCTCTGTTGAGTGGGTGCAGTCGGCTGTATTCCCCGGCTCAGCCACGCAAACATCTACCGCCATAAAGCCCCGCCCACACGCAGAGTATTTGTTTCTGTCTATTGGTCACTGAGGGTCACTCCAGGCTCTGGTTGTCAGTAACCTTCTAATTTCACATTCGGCGTATACACTACAGTGTCATCAGCGTATAACATCATTTAAAAAGAAGCGGCGCCTGAAGTCGAGCCTTGCGGTGCACCTGTGTTAACGGTCAAATAACCCGAGAAATGAGATGAACACGAATGAGCTTATTTTTAGACTCGACCGGAGTTTGAAATATTCCAGTTTTAGCTCCTCCCCTTTTAAGTCATCTTTCTCCTGATTGGCTCACAGGGGTTACCTGCACACACACTGACCTCACTGTTTGAAACTTTATAACGACCACATTAATATGATGTAGGAACACATGCAGGTGTGTTTGTAGCGCGTTTCCTTGATTTTGTGTGTGTGTGTGTGTGTGTGCATTCAGACGGAGATCATCCGGAGGTGGGGTTACCCAGCAGAGGAGCACCAGGTGCTGACGGAGGACGGGTACATCCTGGGCGTGAACAGGATCCCGCGGGGACTGAAACCCTCCAAAGGTCAGACGGAGGCTCTTCTGTCTCTGTGAGCACATTCGGCCGTTCGGCTGTGGTGCAAACAGGAAGTGCAGCCATGTCATCGAGCTTCACTTCCTTTTTTCAGCAGCTGAACTTTGTCCTGATGTGATTCACGTGATCTTTCACCTACATTCACTTGACCTTCCTCCTCTGCCTTTAACATCACGCTGGCTGACCTCTGAATCCAGATGTGGCTCTGTAGAAACCTCTGGACTCCCGTCTGGTTGCAGCAGGTTTTATTTGACGGCTTCTGGTTTCCTGCAGGTGCAAGGCCAGCGGTCTTCCTCCAGCACGGCCTCCTGGCTGCAGGCAGTAACTGGATCACCAACCCGCCGACCTCCAGCCTGGGCTACGTGCTGGCGGACGCGGGCTACGACGTGTGGATAGGAAACAGCCGCGGAAACACGTGGTCCAGGAAACACCGCACGCTGAGCCCATATGAGGACGAGTTCTGGAAGTTCAGGTACCCACCCTGCAATCTTTCACCCGCGCAGGTGTCAAAGAGCATTGACCTCACAGAGCCCTGGTGTTTGTCTGTGCAGCCACGATGAGTTGGCTCTGAAGGATCTTCCAGCTGTGGTCAACCACATCCTGAAGGTGACGGGCCAGGAGCAGATCTTCTACGTTGGACACTCTCAGGGAACCACCATAGGTGCTTTTACTTTGAACTGTATAGTTCTGATTTCTGTCCTGAACAGGCTTCCGTACGTTGAATTAAACTTCTTTTTGTTTCCCAGCATTCATGGCGTTCTCCACACTGCCAGAGCTCGCCAGCAAGATCAAGCTGTTCTTCGGATTGGCTCCTGTGGCCACCGTCGCCTTCACCGGCAGCCCCATGGCCAAACTGTCCTTCCTGCCCGACACCGTCATCTGGGTACGAACGAGTCACATGACCAGTGGGTTAACGAGTTATGTAACCAAACAGCTGGTCGTGTTCTCAGTCGTTCACCTGATCGCTGACACATTTACAGATAATGAGTCAATAAACTCTGAATCCGTGTATTGATAAACAGTATTGGTGTTTTTTGTCGCCCCTGCAGGACCTGTTTGGGAGGCGGGACTTCCTGCCCCAGAGCGCGATGATTAAATGGTTGGCCGAACACGTCTGTGCGAAACGTCTTCTCAGCAAGCTGTGTGGGAACATCTTCTTTGTCCTCTGTGGCTTCGACGAGAAAAACCTCAACATGGTTCGTGTCTCACTTGGAAGCAGGTGTTACAGGTTACCTGTGATCAAACAAATACACCTGGATTTTAATCAGAAACATTTGAAATCAGAATTTTCTGAAGATAATTAAACATATAGAGCTGTTTATAATGAAGACCATGTGACTGTGTTTCAGACTCGGACTCCAGTCTACACCACTCACTGCCCCGCTGGGACCTCAGTCCAGAACATGATCCACTGGTCCCAGGTAACACACACACTCATACCTGCCTGTGAGTACATGTGAGGACCTTGATTTTCCCCATCAGCAATAAATTTGGACATCAAATAAATCTGCAAATACCATCCCAGAATACAGCGAACAGGCTGACCTAACGTCATCTGTTGGTTTGTGTTTAATGTATTTGGTTCAGTTCAATTTCCACTGAAATTAAACAAGAGCAGAGCTTTTAATTTGAAATATTTATTTTAAAAATAGTATTTTTAATGTCCTACTCTTTTAGACAATTATTTCCATAAAAATTAAAACATTTGAATATTTTTTTTTATTCTTTGAGAAATGCTTACAATGAATTATTATTCATTATTATTGATTGGCTGAACTGGGATCACATGACTCTGTCTATAATTAGGTGCTTTTAAGAGCTGTTTTATATTTAGTACATTATTTATTGGTACATTTGGATGCACTTATTTTCTTAGTTTTCTTTAAGTAACCCAAGTACATTTTACTCTGGTAGTCTGAATCCTGTACACGGAGCAGGTGTTAATAAAGTTTTCTGTATTCAGGCCGTTCACACAGGAAGACTGATGGCATTTGACTTTGGAGCAGCAGGAAACATGAAGCACTACAACCAGGTGAGTCCACAGCACGGCAGGGACTCCTTCAGACTCTGAACCGCATTAGAAACGTGAACTCATCCCTTGTTTACGGGCTCCCTGTCCTCCCTGTGTCCCCTCTGCAGTCCACTCCCCCCGAGTACCATGTCCAGGACATGAAGGTTCCCACCGCTCTGTTTTCAGGGGGACAGGATACGCTGGCGGACCCAAAAGACATGGCAGTGCTCCTCACTCAGGTGAGCATTACCTACGAGCTTTATTCATATTAGGTGTTGATGGAGAACCGCGGGGGCGTGTCCTCGAGCACAGCGACACGGATGACACGCATGAATCTGATAATTAATCAAACACGAGCTCATCGCAGAGAAGAGCTCTGCCTTCAGGGTAACAGCTCAGAGATAAGAGGTGTGTGTGTGTCTGCAGGTTCCTAATTTGGTGTACCATCAGCACATTGAGCACTGGGAACATCTGGATTTCATCTGGGGGCTGGATGCTCCGGAGCAGATGTTTCCTGCCGTGTTGAAGCTGCTGCAGGAGTACCGATAGAGGGCGAGAGCAGCGTGGACGCCGCCCGCCGCAGCGTGGTTTATGGCTTTATGGAGACTGAGTTTGGACACTTCTTACTGCAGCAGCCAGTCACGCCTTCTGCCTCTGTCCTCGCTGTGTGGACCCGTAAAATATCACCTGCAGACCACACGGCGGCGGCAGCACAGCTGACCCTGCTGCGACCTGCTCATTATATTTCAGCGATTTCTAAAGAAAAGGCAGACGTGACAAAGACGAGTGACCCGCAGCTTTAAAGGCAATCAAAGCACGCTGCTGGGTCTTTAAATGAACAAGTCACTCACAGGACCGGACCGCGGTTTCACCATCTTTCATCACACCTGCATGCACATCAGCTTCCAACCTTTTGTTTTCAGTGTGCATGTCCAGTGTCTGCTCCTCCCTTTGGAGACACGTCACAGCCTGCAGCACAAACACTCAAAGCCCTGTGGTCCTGCCCGTAGCACCTCCTCGTGCACCTCCTCACACTCCTGAAGGGGAGGCGCCGACACATTCATCCGTGACTGTTTCATAAACACAGGGTTCATATGTTGGATCATTTGAAGTGATGATGTCACAGATGTACTTATGACATCATGTTCCTCCATTTTAAACTTCCAATCAGCCTGTGAACAGGTAACACGGTGAGCCCTGAGGGGCTCGGCTCTGGCGTCCTGACTCACCTGATGACATCATCGCTCGCTGCAGGCGTCTCGGTGTGACACACCCGATTTCAGCAGGTAATTTCTGCGTTTGTGCTGCAGACAGTACGAAGTGTCCCGATATGCTGTGAAGTCTCAGACACACATTTCTGCTTCTACAGCTGGGCAGGTGAAGCGATGATAACATTAATCCAGACTAAGAGCCTGAGATTATCAACTCATCCTGAAATAAACTGGTTTGCTCGCTGCTGTATCTGCTGAGGGGACAGGAAACGGCACCCTGCTGGTTCTTCTTCGTTGGTTAACTGCTTGGATGACGTTTGAAGCCTGAAACTTTGATCTGGACTCGGCTCTGAAGCAGCACGCCGGGTTTAATCTGTAACCGGACCAGAGCTGCGTGTTTGTCAGTGAGGCTGCTTTTTACTACTTCCTGTTTTTAGACACTCGGCCTGAGGACAAACTGAAAATGTGGATGTGAGACTAAGAAGTGAATCTCCAGTTTCAGTCACCTGTGAGCGTTTTTAAACTTGCTGTGAAACCATTTTTATTCATTATGACGATGTTTCGCAAATAAAGTCATTTTACAACCACAGCTTGTTTTCATTCCAAATTTCTTTTTTTTGTCTGACAACTCTTAATTTGAAAGTTTTAGTGGTCGTGACCACGAAAATCTGAAAGGAGCATCCAGTAAAGCAAACACCTGGAGAGAGTTTCATGGTAATTTACACGTTTATTCAGAAGTAAAAATGTTACTTTGAAATGTTTCATCACCTCATTTCACATTGACACTTTTATAACACCTGCTCATGTAACACCTGTTCCCTGTAACAGTCCCAAAGCACACTGGTGCTGACAGTATAAGAACTACAGATGAACAGCTAGCTCTCAAATACTGTTGCCTAGCTTGGCACAAAGACTGAAAATGAGGTGAAGCTATTAGCAATATGTAACATAAAGATGGGAAGCGAGTTTCTAAAGTTTCTTGCTGTTTTTTTTCTTTTTAGTTAATAATTATATTATATTATATTATATTGTTCAGGTAATTTTATGTATTAAAAAAAAGAGAAAAACAGGTAATGTACAGAAACACTGTTAGCCTAGCTCAGTAGAAAAACTGGAAGTGGGAAACTAGCTTGTAGCCCGCTAGGTCAGCAAAGAAAACCCTGCATGCTAGCAGGTCTCTCTGAGAAGCTAGCATCATCAGCATAGAAGGCGGAGGTTTCGCTCTGAGTGCCGGCGCCCCTGTGCTCCGTGTTTAAGCCGACTGCGTGAATGAAAACTTCGTTTGGTCTTCCTCAGCATGTCAATGATCTTTTGGAACTTCAGTCTGGTGGCGATGTCCAGCGGGGTTTCTCCATCCTGTAAAAGCAGACACACGTGTTACCAGGTCACGGCATGCGTCTCGCCACGGCGTGCTGCATGTCTGTACGCACGTTATTCTTGATGTTGGTTTTGGCGTTTCGTTGCAGCAGCAGAGGAATCAGGTGATGACTTTTTCTCTGACAGACGTAATGAAGAGCCGTGTTCCCCTTCTGCACACAAAAACACCTTTTTACTGTCAGGAAATGTCCTGAGATTTTCAAATTAAACCGCGTTAAGCTCCTGTTCACGCACGTAGTCGACAGCGTCAATGCTGACGTCGGCGATCAGCACGGCCTCCATCAGAGACACGCTCTTCCTCTTTTTCTGCAGCTGCAACACAGAAACACATGTGAGCAGATCAGGCTGTGCTTTACCTGTATGATGTCACCCTGAGAGGGACTGCTGATTGGCCGTACCATGATGAAGTATCCAAGCAGCAGGATGGGCAGCAGGATGGGCAGCAGGATGGCGATCATCAGATAATCCAGCAGCAAGAACGTCTTCCTGGAGGTGTAGTGGAGACACGTCCTCCATTTCTGATGTGACACACACACACACACACACAGATCAGTAATACAACTCACTGACCAACATGATGACATCATCAGGGAAAGGCACCTTATTGGTCAGCTGGCTGTTGGCCTTGTTGTCCAGCAGGTATCTGACCACATTCAGGTGACCGCGGGGGCAGGCAGCGATGAGGGGCGTGTCCCTGGTGTGCACCTCCTTAACATTCAGGTGGGCGGGGTCATTTTTCAAGAGAAGGTACAACTTCTGGAGCCCTAGTATGCCGCCTGGCAGGCCGGCTGAGGAGGAAGAGGGTCGTCTCTAAGCTCCGTGTTATCAGCTGATCAGGAACGGACCGGTTCCTCACTCACTCAAGCTCCTCCCCCCTTTAAGACCGCTTTCTTCTGATTGGCTGATTGTCAACATCCAAGGTAAAAAATGAGATGCCACCAGTATTCCAGGATTATTATTATTATTCGGTCATTATTTCAATAAAATTATTGTGTAATATTTGCTATCATATTCTTGATCAGTGGATTTCTTTTTTTAAATATACATTTCTTGTCATTTTTCCTGTAATTTTTGCAGTAATTTTCTCACAGTATGTTGTAGTATTTTTGTTCCTGTAATATATTCATGTAGTATTTCTGTCAAACTGGCGGTATTTGTGTCCTTTGATGACGCCGGGTCATTGAACTTCTACCTGTCGGTTTGTTTCACGTGAAGTTTTAGCTGAAACTCAGGTGTGCGCGCGTACACGAGAAATCAGGCCGTACCGGAAGAGCGCGCATTAGCCCTTCGGAGTAAAAGAGGTGAATGAGGATTAAAATTGTTTGTTTAGGAGAGAAAAGAGGGAAACAAAGCGCGCTCTTACCTCCGAGTAAACTATCCCCATGACGGCACGAACCCACCTGAGCACGTCACGGCCCGACACGTCAGCAATAACACATCCGGATCCCATTTCAGAATAAGAATCTCTTTGCTCTTTCACTTCATTCAGTTTATTAATAAACACACAAGAACACGTAACTGAGGCCGAACAGCTTCCTGTTTCCACGTGACACTTGAAAGGTTGTCACGCGCACGTGAGGTCGTGTGATCTTTTCTTCCCAACAGAAGAACTTTGTGCTTTTATTTTGTAGGCGCAAAAAGAACTTAATGTACTTTACCTGCTGATGTTGAGACATCAGAAAGAGCCCGAGGCACGAAGGAGGAGGAGGAGGGAGAACAGACAGGCAAACTCAGAGCGTCACGTGGCAGTTTGAAAGTTTCTATATGAAATCAAACTTTAAAACATCTGCAGTGATGATCAGAGTCCAGCAGAGGGCGATGAACATCCTCACACACCTGATCACAGGTGCGCTCGAACCCTCGCTCTGTCACAGCACCACTTCCGGTGTGACCGGCTGTGATAAAGGCAACATTTCCTGCTTTAAAACAGCTCTGCTCAGAAACATTTGAAAGGGTGTCTTTTATTCTGAAAGGGTCTCACCTGCTCCTCCTCGGGTCGGTGCTGAAGGTGTTTCAGATGATTTCTGTCGCTGAGGTCCCGGATGTTCTGTGGAGTCTGTTACAAACACGTCTGTTTGCGTCATTGATTATTAGTTATTGATGACGTCATTTGATGATGTTTGCCGGCTCTCTGCCTGAGTGAGACCTCTCGCTGTTCAGCTGCTCTCTGTGGAGGCTTGCTGCGCATGTGCACGGAGGTCACACCCGCCGCGCTGACACCGTAAAGTGTGAGTGAGTCATCCCGCTCTCAGAGACGATCTGTGCGGTCACCATCTACGCGGGTAGTCGGTGTGGAGCGGCGGCATCCCCCGGAGCTTTCAGCCATTTTTCACATCTGTCCTGCAGCTGGACCGGACCGGCCCGCATCGCCCTGGATCCGGTTCATCCTCCGCCGCCGGGCTCCATGTGTGACCGCGGGATGCAGCCAGACTGCGGGCTGAACGCCGACACCGAGCCGGTAAATCATCCTCCGGGTCCAGTAGAACCGGGTCTGAGCCGGTAAATCGATCATTTTCTTTATCGATCAGCCTGCAGACGTCATCATCAGGTGAGTGTGGGGTTGAGAGCAGATGTTTCCAGATGTTTTAATGCTAAAATTAAAAACAGGGCTGTTTATTGCTTCCCCAGCAGCTCGTTTTGTCGTTGTTTTTTTTAAAAAATCAATTACTAATCAGTGAATCGGCTGATCAGCCTTTGGATTATCGATAAATCCTTTAACTACATTCTGAAGCCTTCAAACTTTATTTTGAAAGTCTGTGACGTAGCAGCTAAAGATTGGCGACTTTTATTTTGAAAATAACGACTCAATGAACCCAAAACTTAAACAAACAAACAAATAAATAAATAAACTTTTATTTTTAATTTCAGTCACCGAGCTTTTTTTCCACACACTTTTATTTTGAAAAGATTTTGCTTAGTTGAACATGACCTCCTAATTGAGCTGTTCCTTATGACAACATAGAATAACTTTATCGATCACGTGCACGTTAGCAGCAGAGATGGTGATAAAGTGTGAGGAGCTTTTATTTTTTAACCCTTTAAACAAAAATCACCCTGTTGGCTTTTAATTTTAAAGTCACAACCTCTGACCCTGGAGTCTGTTTCAGTGTCTTCAGTTTTTCTGACTGAAGATGATTTATTATAAAACACTGATGAGGAAGCCCAGATGCTGACGTCCTTCAGTTAAGGTGGAATTTTTCTCTGCTAAACAGTTGACAGGGAGCGAAACACCGGACAACTGTGCAGTTAGAAACAGGAAGTTTCAGCCTGTCTGAGCTCTGCGGGGTTTTGGAACTTTATTTTCAGGTCGTTCCCGTTTCTGAGCTCAGTGAAGGAGGTGCAGGTGTGTTCAGCTGTGACCTCACAGCAGCCTGAAAACAAACCTGTATTTAGGTTTACATCTGGATTTAAGGTGCTCATCTGTCCCGCAGATGACATTTCCACCTTAAATCATGTGTTTCAGGGGAGTTCAGTGACCTGCAGGTGTTGAACACCTGGACGCGTCTGCAGGCTCATATTTCCTGCTTAAATGAAAACTAAAGACATTTCTTTAGTTCAAACACCTTAAAACCCCTGGATGACAGCATCATCATCACTGTCAGGTAACCTCAGGTCGTCTGCAGGTGTCGACGTGCCGCCGCTGACTCTTCAGCATCTGAATGTGGCCGAGCCGGTTCAACTCGTTACGCCTGCATTACAAGCACTCTGAGCTCTGATTGGCTCCCGGAAACGACACCGACAGGTCTGATGTGGATCAGCAGACGTGGGCGGGGTCAGGAGCGGTTCAGTTTGATCCTCAGACACAGGGATGAGTTTACCTGGCCCAGGTGGAGGCGAGTCCCTCGTAACCTGCGACAGGTGTGTGTGATTGGTATGACCCGGAACAGGCGCAGGCTCTCCGTGCCTGTCCACGAGGTTCCCCTAGATCAGGGCCTCCTCTCCTCCAGGTGTTCACCTGCTGCAGGTGACCCTCTAGAACTGATCCAGGACCGCTGTCAGACCAACGTGGAAGACGTAATAGTGGGATGGACAGCTGGTGGGGGCGGAATCTCACCTGTGGATGGTTGAAAATGAAAATCGGGGCGAGTTTGTCCTTTTGAAGAACCCTCAGCCAGGTGCAGCTGTTGCCACGGTGATGGTGGCGTGAATCAGAGCTGTTTGTTTGGACACAGACGCTCGTGAGGAGTGGGAGCTCGCCGTCTCTTCATTGGTTTAAGAGCGGCTGAGTCACCTCACCGTTAGTCGCTGGTCGCCATGGTAACTGTGGACCAAGCTGAAGGACAAGCAGCCGTGATGATGATGATGATGATGATGAGGGGCTGATGGGAAATAAAACAGCTTTAAAGGAACATTCCATCCATATGTGCCGTTTCAAAGCTGCTCATCTTGTTTTTCTGTCTCCCCCGCAGTGAAGCATCATGGGAGGTGGCAGATGGACGAGCCGGCCGTGGGCCGACCAGTGACACACACACACACACACACACACACACACGCTGACACGCGCACACACACACAATGGAACAAGGCTTCAGCTTAAACACGCTGGTGAGTACTGTGTGTGTGTGTGTGTGTGTGTGTGTGTGTGTTTTACTAATGCTGTGGGGACCCACACATGTACTTGTTACTCACAATGTGGGGACAGAAAAACAAGGCCTCATAAAATTCATCATAACAGCTTTACAACACAACAATGACACAACGCTGTCAGCACTGGCTGAAATTTTCAACAACTACTATAAAATTATGAGTTACCACATCTTATCTGGACGCTAAACTGAAGCAAAAATCAAATCTCTTAAATTTAGTTTATTTTTGTAATTTAAGTAATTAATTAAAAATAAATTACATTGACTAAAAAAAATGCTTTCAAATAAAATTAAACTACCATGATAAAAAAGACAAAAGAATTTATAGAAGTATTTAAATGAAAAAAAAAATGTAAGTTGGAATAAAATTAAATTAGTTCATTAAAATCTAACAAAAAAAATCATTGCATTAAATATTAAAAAAAAATCACAAAATTACCGAAAAGAATCATACATTACAAAAAGGTCTAATAAAGACATTGCTGGGAGCATAAAAAAAAATTATTACACACCATTAAATTAAAATGGTGTAAAATAAAAGTACTAATAAATCAGATTAGAATAAAAGTATAAAAGAAGCAAAAGAAAAAAATGAATCCTTTTTTATATAAAGTCGCGCGTGAGACAGTTGGTTGTGGGGGTTTCTGTGTCCGCTCGGTGCACAGAGGTCTTCTTATCCTCGGCTCGCCACGACGGGCGCCGTCATGTTAATGAGCTGAGCAACAAACGCTGCATTCAGGCTCCCAGCGGGGACGGGAAATCTCAGTTTCCTGCCTGGAAACACACTTCAGCTCAGCTGTGACGCGATTCAGAGGCGAGTTTTTAATATCGGGCTCCTTTAATGCGCTTTAATGTGCCCTTCAACTCATCTCTATTTTATTTTATTTAGTTCTTTTTGTGTTCTGCTTTATCAAGCCGTTTTCTATTTGTTTTCACTATACTGTGCTTTAGCAAGCCATATTCTACTTTATTCCGCTATTTTATTTAAAATTAGTGGCTTATTGTTTTAGCTGCTTTACCACAGAAACTGATAAAAACTTTCTGGCTGTCCACGGTCAGTCAAACAGCCACACGAAGAATACAGAATCACATATTTTTCATACCGTGACGCCGATCATCACCATAACCATCATCGTCCAAACCGTCTCAGCCCGCCTCTCTGAGCTGGCCCTCTGGTGGACTCTCTGCTCAGTCCCAGTGAAGATCAGATAAAGAAGGATTCATTTGAGCTGGGAATCATGCAAAGCTACTGTAGGAAGGAGCTAAAATGAACCAGGACAAAGTAAAGAGTGAGCCAGGTGTCTCTGACTTACTTGCTCAGGTCGAGCAAGCCCCCTCAGAGACCCGGGGCCTCTCTGAGGGGGCTTCAGCTCAGTCACCTGTCGTTTTTATTTCACTCGGTTTGAGTTCCAAACTGAAATCATTGGTGGCGTCCAGGCTCATGTTAATGCTTTAGAGGCTGCTGCCATCTTTGCTCTTCTCTGACAAACACCTTCAAACTCCCGCAGAAGAAGCTGGCAGCAGAGCCCGACTACACAGATGTGTCGCTGACGGCGGCGGAGCGCGTCCGAGCACTGGGGAAGATGGGATGCTGCGTGGAGATCAACGAGGACATCGCGCCCAGACGCTACTTCCGCTCGGGTGTGGAGATGGAGCGGATGGCGGCGGTTTACCTGGAGGAGGGCAGCCTGGAGAACGCCTACGTCCTCTACACCAAGTTTATCACGTGAGGCTCAGTGGCGTCGGGGGGCGGGGCTGCTCGGTGTTTCGGACGGGATGCGATGTGACGGCCGCTGTTTTTCAGTCTGTTTGTAGAGAAGCTGCCCGCCCACAGAGACTACCAGCAGTGTGCCGCGATCCCTGAGAAACACTTCATCATGAAGGTAACAGTCATTATGAACTTCCTGTTTTATTTTGAAGACGTTCACCTGCCTGCCCTTGAGCCACTTCTACTTCCTGTCTTTGTTTTTTTTCCCACCAGCTGCAGATAATCACCCAATCAGCCTGTGTGTTATCACTCCCAGCTTCCTGTTGCTCAGGTTGTTGCTCGCTGTGCTGCAGCTTTCCCCTCACCTTCTCCTGTAAGTGTTTCAGGTTGCTCCAGCTAGCTCCAGCTAGCTTCTGTTAGCTTCCTTTGGCCCTGATGGCTCTAGCCATCTCCTGCTAAATCCAGCTAGCTTCTGTTGCCATGCTGGTTTAAAATGTGGCTCGATGGTTGTAAGTCATCATTTGAGATGATTTTAGCAGTTTGTAGTGGTTTGTTGTTGGTAGGTTTATTCCAGGCTGCTTCACAGCTCTTGACATTAGCAGTTTGTGGACTTATTAACCACACAGTCACAGTTGGCTTCTGTTAGCGCTATACTCATGTTTCTCAGAGAAGCCTTCAGTCTGTCGCTCTTGTCTGAATTGTTTGCCATGATAGCAAATCTCCAGATTCATGGGGCTGTTTCTTTCAAACTTGAAAGTGTTGAGATGGTCCCAGGACCTCTTTAGCTAGTTTTGGGTAGCTTAAGCTGTGTAGTCCCTCAACTTGGTACTTAATGTCGTTCACCAAAGGTCGACTCTGCCCACGATGAGGCTTTAGCTAAGGCTTGATGCCGGACTAACCCTGGACCATTTCTTTTTTTAATCTCAGGATGTGGTGAAGTTAAAAAAAGTCAGAGTTGCACCATGATTAAGTCAGAAACGTTGCGTGCCGTGACAGATTTGGCTCATTATATATCGAGTCTGTGGTTTGTTAGAAGGATTGTTTAATGGAGATGTCACTCCGCATGTTTCAGATCTCCAGATCTTTAACACTGTGACACATGAACACATTTTCCATCAGACTGATCCGGATCTCTTGCTCGATTTGTGCACGGGGACGTTTTGACTGAGATCCTGGTTGCTGAAGCAGGGGGGCGGGGCATTAGTGTTCAGGTGTCTTTGAAAGTGTCTGGCAGGTTGGAGATTTGAAAGCTGAAACGGATACTCATTGATTAATCAGCCAGTTTAAAAGTGCCGTGAAAGATGGACGACTGATGTTGATCAGTGCGAGCAGGCTTGCTGCCGTCCTGTAGAAACATCTGTCCTGATGCTGAGCTCACTCTTTCACGGCTGCGTCAGAAAAGTCACAACCATTTTATCATTGTAGAAACATGGACATTTTCATCCCTGGAAGATTCTAGAAAACTCGCCGTGTTTTAATCTCCTGCTGGCTGGAGCGCAGCAGAAACATCTGGAATGCCTGCAGCTGCCACAGCTAGAGCTTAAAGGGCAGAAAAGTAACAGCTGGCTTTCACTGAACTTTGAAAGTTGAATTTTGAGGCATTGGTCTCCGAGATGACGGGCGAGGTTGACCATTTCCGCCCATCAGTCTCGTCATATTTCTTCCTCCGTGTTTTCGTTTTGAAGCCGGGTTGAACGCGTGTCTCAGCGTTTACTTGGTTTATTTTAATATTTTTAAGTTCCACTTTTTGAATTAGATTTTTATAAACAGGCGACGGTGACTGATCGAGCTGAGTGCAGGTGGAGCAGAGGTGGTCTGCTTTGGACCATGTGATAAACGCCAACGTATTTTATGGTGGAGTGAGTTAAACCGATTCGTCGGTCTAAAGTCGCCTCGGCTGGTGGAAGGAGAGACGGAAGACATTTATTTTATAAGTGGCTGAAACGTCTTCAGTTCTTAAACCAGAGTTCAGGTCTTTGTCTTGTTGTTGTGGCTGTGCAGAACTTTTCATCTGCCTCCATCTGCCCCACCCCGCCTCCATCACACCTGCCCTACATCATGAATCCTTCTCCTGAGTCCAGGTGGACCCAGAGCGACCTCTCTGAGGTCAAACTCGTACATTTCTGCTGTTTGCGGTGCTCAGGCTGCAGTTCCTCAGGTGTTCGTGCTGCAGAACCACACCTGGTTCTGGTTCTGGTGTCTTTGTTCTGACCTGTTCTGTTTGTGCAGAAACTTCAGGAAGTGGCGTTTGTCCGTAAAGACGAGCTGAAGAAGCGCCTGGAGGAGAAATACAGCAGGGAACACAGCGAATACCTCAGAGCCCAGGTGAGTGAGGCGTCCAATCAGGTCGCCCTGTGCGATCAGCTGTTAATCAGATTAGAGACGGTGGTTTTATTCTGGGCTCAGAGCGGCAGGCTCACTTGGTCAGAGTATTGATTATTGATAAGGGGCGCACTCGGTATGGGAATGATCCAGGGGAACGGCCTCTACGCGGTGAGTCCGTCCCACCTGTATGGTTTTAGTCTTACAGGTGAAGGTTAGCCTGTGAAGCACCTGCCAGGTGACCTCCTACAGTGATGTTGAAACTAGTAGTCATTTATTTCAGGCTGAGCAGCTATCTGTACGAGCTTATCATTCTGTTTCCTCAGAGCCAGGCGGTCGTGGTGCACGGGTGTGGCCAGCAGCTGCAGCGGCTGTCCCTTTTGGATGAGGACAGGAGGAGGTTCCTGCTGCTGGAGGAGGAGAGGCAGCGCGTCGCCGCTCTGAGACGCATGCAGATTGAATCGGAACAGTTTCGCTACTTCGAGGACCAGCTGAGACGCCAGGAGCTGGCCAATAAGAGAGGAGTGGAGGCGGAGCAAAAGGTAGCGTATTCTTCAGCAAACGGGTTTAAGGAATTTCTCTCTGGCTTGGTCTTCCCGACCCGGAAGCTGCGTCGATGTATTGTGTTTTATACTGTAGTGCCTTTGCTGTTTGGTACCAGGAGAACGTTCATGTATTGACCTGCCTCAGGGCCTCATCCACAGGGAGCAACGCTAGCTAACATTAGCTTAAAAACAGAGTCTCATAAATGACCGGCTCAGCACAAACTAACGCTCGTCTCAGTTTGACATTAGAGAGCAAGCTAAAGCTAACCAGCTAGCTGCTACATTTGGCATAGAGCACTTTGTCCATGTTAGCAGGGAAACTAAGGTTGACTAACATTACACTAACCTGACTGTGAGCTAATGGTAGCCTGCCTACTAACAGACTAGCTTGTGAAGTACTGGTGTACTGTAATACTGACCCAGCCTACTGAGTACTGCATAGTTTGACTATGTCTTTCATGTTTGCTGTAGGTTCAGACCAAAGTGCCTGAGGTGACGGACGGCTCCTGTCTGTCCCAACAGCCAATCAAAAACAGCATACGATCCCAGGGGGCGGACCCTAACAGAAACAGACCACCTGCCCCCGTGAGCCAACCTGCCGCCACGCTGGCTGGAGTACAGAGTCAGTACACACTCACTCCGTATACCTGCATGTACTGCGTACCTGTCGTATACACCTGAGGTTGAACCCTGTCTGTTTGAACAGAGTGCAGAAGGTTTAATCTGACATCAACACAGATGTTCCCAGCGTTACACCCTCTAAAAACAAGTGTGTTTGTGTACAGGTGAGAGGGTGGAGGGCCTGAGGCGGGTCCTGATTCCTAAAGGGCTGACGCAGAGTTTCCTCTCGCTAGCCCGGTCGAACACGGCCAGAGGAATCGAGACCTGCGGCGTTCTCTGTGGACAGCTGGTGAACAAAACGCACGTCCTGTCACGCTTTTGAACGTCACCCATTTTCAGTCGTAAACACCAGCTAAGCCCCACCCCTCTCTCCCTCTCATTCTCAGACGCACAACGAGTTCACGCTGACTCACGTCGTGATCCCCAAACAGACCGCCGGCCCGGATTTCTGCGACATGGAGAACGTGGAGGAGCTGTTCAGCTTCCAGGATGAGCATCACCTGCTGACGCTGGGCTGGATCCATGTAAGCATGGAAGCTGGGGGGGAGGGGCTTAAAGGAGATCCCGCAGCGTCATCATTGGCTCTTGTAGAGATGCAGTTAACCTCCCTCGTAACAACAGTAGTTTGTGAGAACAGAAACACTGTGCCACTAAAATAAACTGTAAGATTACCCCGTCAGCTTAATGTCCTCACAAACACCTCACTCTGGGACACTCTTGGTGAGTGGTTTGGTATCAAGTCTGCACAAGTGCTGTAAACGAGCACACGCTCCAGAGAAAACATTGTATTTTTCCTTCCCCTTCATTTGCATGATCAAATATCACCATGGAAACTGTGCCTGCGGTCGAGCAACAGATGAGCAGAGCGAGGGAGTACAGAGGTCTCACTCTGCAGCACATTTTCATCCTCGCGTCACTTCGGTCAGGGTTGCAGCTCAGTGTGTGTGACCTCTGTGTTCAGACTCATCCCACTCAGACGGCCTTCCTGTCCAGCGTCGACCTCCACACTCACTGCTCGTATCAGCTGATGCTGCCGGAAGCCGTCGCCATCGTCTGCGCGCCGAAACACAACGAGTAAGTCTCTCACTCCAGCACGCACATATTTCCCATGAGGCCTTTCAGCCCGCTAACGTCGCACCACCCGTCTCCCCCCCCAGTACGGGCGTGTTCAGGCTGACAGACCTGGGGATGTCCGAAGTTTCTGCCTGCAAGCTGAAAGGTTTCCATCCTCACTCCAAGGAGCCGCCGCTCTTCACGGTGAGACCCCTGCCGAGATGGTCTTCATCGTCAGGATACAGTTTCCTGTGTTCAGGCTTTATGCTAAGCTAACCACGCCATGACTCTGAATCACCTGTAACCCGTCCTCTTTTGTCCCCTCAGGTGTGCAGACATGTCGTGTTCAGGGACTTGCGGCTTGACCTGCTGGACCTCAGGGTTTAGACAGGAAGCACTGCCAGGCTTTTATTCTGAAGAGGAAACTGTGAATGCACCACTGGTGTGTGCTGACGCGTTCTGATGTCAAATTTTACAAACTTTTAAAATTTATATTTTTTTTGGTGTGGTTTTTTTTTCTTTCCTTTTTTTGCTGCTGAGCCACTGCAGACATGGGGGGGCTCGCTCGTGCGCTCTTCATTTACATTTACATGGTGATCTCAGGCCGCTCTCAGGCCCCTGGGCTGCTCTGATCAGGCAGTTAATAAAAAGCTTACTCAGACCTAAGCATAGCTGAAGCTGACATCACAGGAGCGCCGTAAAAATGGCGTCTGACAGAAACCCGGGCAGCGGATTGTGCCGCTGGAGACCGGATGTGGGCCAAGCTCCTGTCGAGGTGACTGCCAGTGAGGCGTTTGCGAAGGCGCGGCGTGTTGTGAGTGGGTTTTTTTTTTTTTTTTTTTTTTTTAAATAAAAGGGGGGGGGGGGGAGGAGGGGTT
>VVHJ01012268.1:5096-24937 GCA_015107715.1 Tylochromis polylepis
CAAGACACACACACACACACACACACACACACACACACACACACACACACACACACACACACACACACACACACACACACACACACACACAGATTTATAAGCTACCCTCTTCCGCTCTCTCGCCTTCTTTTTTCTTCCATTTCTCTGATCAGCAGCACACAGCTCTGCAGCGAGGAGATAAAGTGTCTCCTTCTCCTTCTTCTGCATCCTCATCGTCTGAGTCCCCTCCCCTAGCACACCAACCATCCTTCTTTTGGGTCCAAACCAGAGAGGGATAAGAACCACAGAATGAGGGGAAGGTGAGGAAAAGGGGGACAAGAGTACACTGTAGAATGAACAAAAGAATGTAGGTGATTTAGTGGCCATGCAACAACAGCTACTGCTGCTGTGCTGCTGCTGCTGCTTGGATTGAAGCCAAATACGGGTTCGATTGGCCGGGGAGACTGAGTGCCCCTCTCACCTGCACAGCCCGGGAAGAATGATGATGAAGGGTGTGGAAGGTTGAGAGGGGAGGAGGTGATGGAAGGAAAGACAGATAGGTCATCTCAAAAGAAAAAGCAGTGAAGTGGTGATTTGTGAGAAAGAATGGCCCTCAGCCTTTCATTGTTATGAGTTCTTCCTCCTCCTCAGGTGCTGCGGCCCTCATGATTGTACATTAATTTAACACTTTATCTGATCATTCACAGTTCAGGGAGATGCAGGATTGGCAGAGACAGGGATGGGACGACATAGATGTGAGTAGACCCACTGGAGCCAGCAGGGCGCCCTGCTTTAGAATAAATTGTTTGATGTAATTTTCTCCTCGCGGGAGCGGCAGGATTGGATGATGTATAGTGAGCCTTCTATTAAACCAGCAGCTTGGACGGCAGTTAATGGTGACTCATATACAAAGCCAGGGGATCCTCCCCCCCCCCACAGACGCAATCACTCCTCCTGTAATTGGTCTCCTGCTGTTGCCCCCGTGTGGCGGGCAGCAGAAGCGCGGGCATCGCGGGTGGTTTAAAAGCCCCGGCTGAAGAGGCGCATCCCACAGAACCGAGGAACTCTACATCGTGAAAAGTTTACCTCTAACTACTGCGGACGACTTAAAGCAGGGAGAAGAGGCAAAAATGGCAACTCAACCGCAGCAGCCCCAACTGCACCTGGCTGAGCTCACCGCAGCGCAGTTCATCGACATCTGGAAGCATTTTGACGTAGACGGTCAGTGCGCTCAAGTGTCCGCCTGTCTAATGACTGTGGAACTAACCATGGGATCAATTAGTGTTCATTACTAGTTAAACAGTAATTATGTAGAAGGTGGGGGTTTGATTTAGTGCATATAAAAGAATTATGTATCCAGCTAGGGTTGAATCCCTTTTGTGCGTTTTAAAAAATATTCAGTAAAATGTAGTAAAAATCTGCAAAATCAGTCAAAAAAACTGCAGTAAGAAAATTAAACTAATAGGTTACAATATATAAGGTACATTTGTGATATGAGTAAACAGTTTTACTATTTTACTTTGTAAAATCCATCAGTTTAAATCACTGTAGATGATTTACGTTGTGACTTTATTTACTATAAAAATGTGTCAGGGCTCCAGTCTGTAGTGGATTGTAAAGTTGTGTTACGGAGAGGATGCTGAAAAAGAGGGCGAAGGAAAAAAACATATCAGAAACAGTGAGACGAAGGGCTGAAAGATAGAAAAGTGAGAGAGTGAAGGGAGGAGGAGGAGGAGAAGGGGTAGCAGGGTGGGGGATGGAGAGCGTGAAAAGGTAAGAGATGAGAGGCTGCAAGAGTGAAGGAGTGTGTTTTTTTTCTCCCTGGATTTTGTTGGGTGGAGCTTACAGTGAAGTGGAGAGTGGTTGTATGTGTGTGTGTGTGTGTGTGTGTGTACTTGTACAGCTATCTTTATGAGGATCAGTTTGAGTTTTAGACCACCGGATTGAGGACATGTTGGTTGATCCTGTCTATCACAGCCCTCCACTTGCTTTTAGGGTTAAGGTTAGAAATAGGTTCAGGTTAGGGTTGATGTTAAAAGATAGCCATATAAATGTGAAAGAATGCATGCTCACTGGCAAACAGTCATTTATATAAGTGCCTTGATTAACGCAAGTGTTACTCGAGTAAAAGTTAATTTCATTTAATAAGATATAGGTATTTTTACTCTGGCCTGTAGATGTTTTTATTCATGTATATTATTTTAGTGCGAGTTGTCCAGTTTTGGATATTTCCTGAATATCATGGAACAAGTTTCTGTGTGGTGTTTAAAGCACCAAAACAAACAAACAAGCAACTAAAAACCTACACTGAACTGTTGAGAGCAGTTTCAGGCTTATTTTCTTTCTACTAAGCTTCATGCAGCAACCTAATCACTCTCCAGGAGAAAGTGGCCATATTCCCATGACAAGGGGCTCATGTATGAGCTGCAGTGTTAGCCGCAGTCATGTAAAAAACTAATTACAACCTAGCTGCTTTCATAGGAATACAGAAGGTAAGCAGCAGCTAGGTGCTGCTAATCAGGTGACCTTGATTAAATGATCATTAGCAAATATGAGGACGTCTGTAGTTTTCTGGTCTGAAGCATTCAGGTGTGTTAACACAATACCACAATCTTCACAGGAGTAGACAACCCAGTCACTTGACCCCAAGGCTAGATGTCCAATGCTCAGAGAAACTGCAAAAAGCCCAGACTTTAGCTGCCCCAGTTAGTGTGTTAAAAGTTAAACTTCATGACAGGACAATTAGAAAAAGGCCAAACAAGTATGACTTGTTTGAAAGGGTTGCCAGAAGAAACCCTCTTCTCTCTAAAAAGAACATGGCAGCACAGCTTAGGTTTGCAAAGGTTCATCTGAACAAACCACACAACTTCTGGAATAATGTCATTTCAAGTGTAAATTTTTGGCCATAATGCACAGCACTATGTTTGGAGAAAACCAATCACAACATATCAGCAAGAACACGTCAGACCAGCTGTTAAGCATCATGATGGAGGGGGTGGTGATTTGGGCTTGTTTTTGCAGCCACAGGATCTGAGCACCTTAAAGTTATTGAGTCAATCATGAACTGCTCTGCATACCAAAGTATTCTAGAGTCAAATGTGAGGCCATCTGTCCAGCAGCTAAAGCTTGGCCAAAATTGGGTCATGCAACAATGATCCCAAGCACAGCAACAAATCTGCAAGAAAATGGCTGAAAAAGAAAAGAATCAATGTGCTGCATTGGTCCAGTCAAAGTCCAGACTTCAACCTGATTGAAATCCTATGGAGGTACCTTAAAAGAGCTGTGACTGCCCACAACCATCAATGAAGTGAAGCAACATTGTAAAGTGGGCCACAATGATAAAGTCATACAGAAAACCATTACTTCAAGTTATTTCTGTGACAGATGTTTCTACAGGAACAGTCCTGATCTTCAGAGGACTGCAGCTACACGCTTCCTTTGTTTTGGGGATGTGGATTGTAGAAAGAAAATTCTCAGTGCAAGCACGATGGATTTTTTTTGAGTATCTGGGTCATGATTTCAAGAGAAAGACCAGATTTTTAAATGTATTTTTAAACTTTGAACATTACAAGGTAGGAGACATTTCTGCAGCCAGGATCTCCCAAACTGGACAGTTTGCACTAAAATGAATATGAATATAGCATGACTAGCATCACAGAAGAAAAGATATGTCAGTCTGATTTAATTTTGAGGTAGACCTCATTATAAAATATCTTTAAAGTATCATTAAGTGCTCAAGGTGGAAGGAAGTAGAGTTATCTGAAATGGTCAGTTTTTTTCTGTTAATTTTTAAGATTTGAAATGAAAACAAATTTTATTTTATTCTGTAAATGGATCAAAACTATAAAAGCTGTTATGTCAGTTTCAAGGAATAAAGGTAAATAAAATTCCTAAGTGATCTTACATCTGATATACAGCCAGATATTTGTTTAACTGTTGGGTAGCTGAACTGCAGAAGAGTGCTTTCATTGCCCCACTTTGTCTCACGATGAGCCGATCCAGCTATACAGATTTTCATTTTGCAACTTCAGTTGAAGGATTACCCTCTGAAGCCATTGAGGAAAAGTCCTGACCTTTATTTGTCCGATAAATTTGCAGTTTGTTTTCATCAAACAGTACAGCCTGACAGTACTGCATTGGCCCACAGAGCTTTCACAATAAGCCTCACTGTAAATCCTGCTTCCTTCCAACACTTTAGTTCATTTCAACCCCAAATTGTCCCTAATCTAAGTTATTTTTGTGTCTTAACTGTGCCTGAAGAAGGAGAGGGTTAGGAGCAGCTCAGTAAGGGTGGTGAGTAATAATTCCCCACTCCAAGATGGACTAAATTGCATAAGTGAGAGAAATGAGTTAATCGCAACCTCGACAGTATGTTTTGGGCGATATGTTGGCAGTGTGCTTTTGTTGACTAAAAGGGCATAAACAAAATATTTCTGTAGTGCAGCAGGGATTGTATTTACCAGATGGATGCAGCCACTGTGACACTACCCATCGGTTTGTAGATTCCTGTTTGGAGACCTCGGGTTAACCAGTTAGATTTTCTGAAAGCATATGTCATAGGTGAGAAGTGATAAACTGAGGACATTGCATTGCATGCTCAGTCATGAGGTAGTCACATACTAAAGGATATCCTGCTGAATCATAAATTCTACTCTAAATGGGACCATATCAATGCAAAATGAACATTGCTTTACATTAAAGAAGACTTTAAACTCATGATTGATACCATAAACTCACAGGGAAAATGTTTATTGAGGTCATAAATCACTGACAAGTTTGATTATTTTTTTATAGATTTTTTATTAAATTGAACTCATTTTTGAAACCAGAGGAGCTGCCCCCTGTTGGTCATTAAAAGAACAACAGCTGGGCTTCACTTTTCAGACCCCGTGACTTCATCCATCTTTTACATAGAGTGTATCCAACAGAAGACTTCGCTTTGCAGTGAATTAAACACAAATCATACAAACAAAACAACTCATACAGCTGATACTGCAGCATGTAGTACCTCATGTGGGTTTGTCTTCACACCTAGGGGTGAAACACTCAGTCACCCTCTCTGAGAAATGTTTCCCACATGACCCTTTTTTTTGTCATTTTTAGTCATCGTGCATTCAGCAGCTGAATTGTTTCTGAGGTGTCACTGAGCAATCAGCATTTGAGCTGATTTTTTGTTTGGGGAGAGAAAGGATTGCATCTGCCCAGTGTGCAGTGGTGCGCTCCATGTGACAGCTGAGATTTGGACTGCAACATAAACTCTGGCAGCGGGCGCCGATGAGCTGAGAGCGGTTACTTATGAAGGCGCGGGGTTTGAACACATGATCCAAACGTCACCACAGATTATTTGCTCTTTTTCAACCTCCTTACCATCCACCCATCCACTTTCTTTGCTGGGAGGCTATCCCATCTAGCAAAAGGTTAAAGGCAGTGGACACCCTGGCCAGAGTGCCACTCCACCACAAGGCCAGCACAGAGTGAAAAACAGCCACGATCAATTTAATTTGCCCAGTTAACCTAACAAACATGCCCTAGATCTGTGGGAGGAAACAAGCACCCATGCAGGCACATAGAGAATGCACAACATCCACATACAAATGCTCAAATCCACCAGAATGTTCAAACCAGGAACCTTTTGACTGTGAGACAACTCTGTACCATATCATGTAATCAAATATTTTAAATAAAGGATTCCTCCTTATTTTAATTTCAAATAAATTTTATTTTAATATCAAAGATATTTTTTGGTTTTTTGGACACGTTGATTTTCTGTGAATTTTACCTCTGCTCATTTGTTCACTCGTTCAATTATTTATTTATACAAATCCCGGTATGATGCAAAAATTAATGGTCAGACTGTTGCTCCTGGCTCCTCACATCTTGATGACCAGATGAGTTTTATAGCTTAAATTCTGCAATTTAAAAGCTCTCTATCATTAATTTGCACTTTGATAGAGATTATGGTCGTTCAGCCATTTTACCATTTAAATCCCAGCCTCTTAGAAATAGTAAAAAATAAAGGGAATCACAACTGAACATCACTATCTGCTGCACTGAGGCTGTGTAGTTTCTGCATGTTGTATCCTTTTTTTGCACCCAAAGATTTGTAATCTTTCCCTGAAAAACTGATATGTTTATGTCAAAAACATCGGCTCACCCGTAGCCCAGATGGTGACATGGCGCACCTATCAAATAAAGTGTCCAAATAATGCTGAGCAGTGAGATGAGAGGAAGGGAGGAAGGGAGGGAGAAAACGATCAAAAAGAAAAGGAGATGAGAGGATAAGAGATTAAGAGATGAAGATAGGAGCAGAATGCATCTCTGCATTTTACTCTGCACATGCGTTTTATTTGAAATAACCTTTACATCGATGTCTATTTTTGCAACATAAAAAGCAGCCCCTTATCCCAACCCCTCCCCCCTTGGTATAGTACACAGATGGGACTCATTCTTAAGATTAAAAAGAGAGTGGGGAATGTACTTTATGTTACCCTGTTAGTGGGACTTGCAGGCAAACCAGTGAAGTAAATTATTGTGTTAAATTATCTCGGGTCATGTGATCATCATAAGAAGCACAAACCCAGAGAGAGGGACAGAATGCCCCAATAAGCATCAATCTGACCAAACACTTTCACCCTCTTAGGCAAGAAAAAAAAGCACTCATTATGCTGCTTACACTCCGGCAGCACTTGACTGTTCTCTTTCAGCACAACACTGAATCTCCACACAGCTAAATGCCAGCTTAGCGTGACCTTGTTTTTGTGTGACATACCTTTCCAGTTCATCAGAGTGAGTTTTAGTTCTGTAGAAATGATATAGCAGCTGGTCATCTTATTGCCCAGCGTGGCTGTGCTCCAGGATTCACTCAAATCATGAGGAGTAGTCATCCAGAATTTTATTCAGAGTTTTGTGCTGATTTGAGGGATGAACCAACCAAATATAGTTAGAGACTGATTTTGGTGAAGCTGTGGGCATGTACAGGCTCCATATACACTCCTGTAAACTGCTTACTGGGGTTCAGTCACAGAGGACTTGAGAATGAACTTAAGCTTGACGTTTGGTGACTGTTGCCAAATTTAAAGAACCCCTGGTGACCTTTAATCACTCATCCACATCTGAGTCTTTAATTAAACTTTTGAACAGTCAACAAAACTTGAGACGACTTAAAAGCCTCATAACAAAATTTGTGCCAAACTAATTTTGTTCCTCTGATGCGCCGCAGGAAATGGTTTCATTGAAGGGAAGGAGTTAGAAAACTTCTTCAGCGAGCTGGAGAATGCAAGACGAGGAGCAGGGATGGTGAGTGTGTTTACTCTTTGTACATCCATCAGTTTATTTTCTTCCACTTGTCCAATTCAGGGTTGTGGGGGTGTTGAAGTCTGTCCCAGCTGTCAAAGGGCGAGAGGCAAAGTACACCTTGGAAAGGTCGCCAGTCTATCACCGAGAGACAGACAACCATTTATGCTCCTATACACACCTACAGTCAATATAGAATCACCAATTAACCTAAGGAAAGAAATCATGGAGGCAAACTCCACACAGGAAGACCCTAGCCTGAGTTTGAACCCAGGAAATCAGGAGCTTGTTGTTGTGAGGCAAAAACGCTGACCACTGCACAACTGTGTTGCCCTAATCAGTTAATATAATGGGACAATCTGAATATCGCTCAGCTTCAAGTGAAGTGAAGTCAAAGCTTATACCTGTGTCATATCAGTTGGCCAAAGTGCTGTACAGGCTAGACAAACTATATATTGTACATAAAAGACATTAAATTAAAAATAAATATGAACTATAAAATAAAATAAATAAACCTTGATTATAAAATATAAATCCTCAAATAAAACAATATTAGAAGTATATTGCACAATAAAAACCCAGGATACTCTGTTCATATCAATTCCATTTTTTTATTGCACCAAATCACAGCAACAGTTGCCTCTAGGTGCTTTATATTGCAAGCTAATGACACTACAATAATACAGAGAAAACCCCAGTAATCAGATGATCCCCTGTGAGCAAGTGCTTTGGCGACAGTGGGAAGGAAAAACTCCCCTTTAACAGGAAGAAACCTCCAGCAGAACCAAGCTCAGAGAGGGGCAGCCATCTGCTGCGACCAGCTGGGGGTGTGGAGAGAAGGACAAGACAAAGTTGTGGAAGAGAGCTCAACTGGAACTGAAAGCAAGTGAGAATACGTTTTAGGTTTTGAACAGTGTTTTATAAAATGACTGAGTGATTAGGCAGCTTTTATGTGAAAGCAAACATGCCCATGTAGGCCCATGGTGAGCAGGTGTTGGTGAACTGTGGGACTGTGTGGGCAGGGCACACACAGGTTTATTCCACACGGGCCCCAAGTAGGTGTGTCCACACAGAGCCAACAGCAATTTTACCCTTTTTGGCTCCCAAGAGAGAATTTTGTGGACACCCAACAGTGGGCTTGCTCACAGAATGCCCATGTGGGGCCCACAGCAGATTTCATAGCCTGATCAGGACAGTGTTATATTCCAAGTTTCCTTTCAAATTCGTCTGGAAGCACCAGACTGTTTCACTGTTTTGTTTTTTTATTTACAGAATGTTGAAAGTGAATTATAGATTATCTGCTGGAGGGGTACATTTATTTGTGCAAAATCTGCGTCACATTATCACGAGAATGTGCATGTATTAATTTGTTGATACAGAAAATGTGTAAATGTTGTTATGCTTGATTCTAATCTCCTACAAATTGTTTTTTACTCTTTTAGAATTTGAAGCTATTAGAACACAAAATACACATCAAGAATACCAGTCACTAAAATTCATTTCACATGATACTAAAAACTAAACAAATTAAAGCAATTCTCACATCTCGTTTATTAGATGACTGTGGGACGGTAACATTTTAAAGTTTAAATGTATCCAGTTTAAGGTTTCAGAGCGCTAATGTGCTGCTGCCGCCTCAGTAATAAACAGCATCATCAAAAGTGCACTCAATGTTAACTGAATTAAAATGTTTATCTTACCACTTTGTGTGCTAAATCCCAAGATTAATTATTCTCTGCAGCATTTATCTCATGGCTTATTTGTAAAAGTGTTGCATTATATTTTGAACCACCATTTTCATCAACATCATCATCATCATCATCTGATAATGCCTCAGATTGCAGTGGGTGGCACTCATAGGGATCATTTTGTGCAGAACAAAAGTCATATGGCTGTGAAATGCCACTTTTTTTATAGGATCCAGTTCTGCTTCTTTTTATGCAAAGGCAGAGTTTGTAAACCCAAATGTATTCCACTGAAAGCCCAAACTCATGTATTTATTTTTAGCCCATGAAAAACATTGCTTGTCTGATGGGTGGGGCTTAGAATAAAGAGGCTGAGAGCTGGAGGAAGAGAGCTGTCTATTTTTTTAGATTGTGATGTTTCCTATTGTTTGGTTTTCAAGATTTTGCCCATTACTAAGCCTGTATTTCACATATTTTGATAAGTGTAATTCAATGTGTTTGCAGGATCCCTCACACACCACATTCAAAGAAAAGATGAAAGAGTTCATGGCCAACTTTGACAAGAATTCTGATGGGAGAATTGAAATGTCAGAGGTGAGAACGACTTACTTTCTTAGACACATTTTATCCAGCCTCATTCATCCTCTTCTGTTCCCTTTATCTTCACTGTGAACGGCGTCTGTTTTATGAACCCTACATTTCAAATGCTTCCTACTCTGTAACTATAAACCATAAACATAAAATATGTGGTACTTGTTTAATAATCTTCCCATTTCTTCATGTATCACTCTGCAGTTGGCTCAGATTCTGCCCACAGAAGAAAACTTCCTGATCTGTTTCAGAGAGTTTGTTGGATCCAGTTCTGAATTCATGACAGTAAGTTAGCATATATACACATCTGTGTCCTGGGCTTTAATTGTTGACATGCAGCGAGCACTCTTATATAACCCTACACATTTGGTCAGCCAAACTGACATTCTAATCCAAAGCCATTCAGTTGAATATAAAGAATTAGCCTCCTTTCTTCTGTGCTTCTTTTGAAGTCCAATATTTTGGAGGGAAAGTTGCTCACTGACTAATAAATCTTAGTGAGCTGTGAAATTTGCTCACAATCGCCTCAAGTCAGTGTGCCATTACAGCCCGTCCTGTGGAACGCCTGTTCAGCTGTCTCACATTTCCTTTAATTTTCCTGCCAAGTTAGGACACCTGTTTTATGTGGAGACAATCCACTAAAGGTGTGCATTGTTAATTTAAAGCCTGGATACTCATAAAATATTTGATATTGTCCTGAAAACTGCTGTGTTTGAGATCTAGGTCACATTCGTGCCTGGCAGCAGAATGACATCACTGATGTGCATAAATTCTCTTTGGCCATTTTGATGAATAGTTGAAACGGAAAAGTCTAAATAACCTAAAATTAAAGTTCCTGTCCATAGATTAGTATTGCAGTAAATAGTTATCTGATGACTCTGAGCCTGAGAAGCATCTATATATCACCTATAATGGATTAATTACATTGAATGAGTTTTTCCAAAGATATTTTAATACCTTGTACATAATAATGCAGAGATTTCCTGTTTGATAGAAAACATCTGGTCCGCTGAAATTGTGAATAAACTGTACAAACACACACTTGGCCTGAGCTGCTTTAGAAGGTTTTTAGTAGTGTGATGTTCAGGCTGTTCTGTGTGTTAAAGCTATTCTCAGATAGCCATACATTATGAATGGAGCACAGCTTTCTGCAGGGGAAACGCAGGGAGTGCTGGAGGACTTTTAGGTATTCATCTTTGATGAGGTCTTTGACAGAGTCAACATTTACACAGTGTTTGTTTTTACTTTAGTTTTTATGAGTGTGTAAGGATTTAGTTTTATTATTTTACTGTCAAAGTAGTTAAAGATGATATGGTGTTTTCTGAAAACATTACTCTTGTTCGGCAGGCCTGGCGGAAGTATGACACTGACCGCAGTGGATACATTGAATCGAATGAGCTGAAGGTAAAACACAAAAGTTTGCAATAAAGCTAAAATAAATGTGGTATCATTATGCAGATGGAGTTTTGTTGGTTTTGTACATGCATTTTAGAAATCTTCTTTGGAAACCCTTTTCTTCAGACTGTAGGTAAATGTGACCCAGTGTTGCTCATATGTAGTCTGCTTTTTATGGACTATCCATATATGTAATCCTAATCAGATTCAGTGGCTCAATCTCTGCATGCAGAGACACTTTGCTGCATCCACATAAAAGCATTAATTCAAACTTTGGCTCTTTCCCTCATGATTCAGGCCTACACAACACTTCTAATTACAAATGAAACCATAAAAGATGACTTCAGCAAACTCCATGTTTTCTACTATACAGCAGATTGTTGCATGGGGCAATGATCTGCGCAGTAAATCCAAATTGATCACTAAGGCTCGCAGTGTTGCCCCTACATGTGATAATAACTGTGGCAGTAATTTGCACATCATGCCAGTATTTAAAACAAATTTAGAAAATATTTTGACTCATCTATTTATACATGTCATTTTCCTTTCACAACCAAAAGGCAGCAGTAAGTAGATAATGCATGGTGTGTGAATGCCTGTGCAGTGATTACACTAAACTAATCCGTCCTTGGTTGAGATGATTAATTTCTGTGTTTTATGCTGCTGGAAGAATCAGTGCTACTGATTGAACTACTCTGAACCTGCACATGTACATGACACGCTCCATTAAAAATTCTGTCATGTGAAAAACAAAACCACAACTTGAAAACAAATACTCAGCTTGCTCATCTAATCACTGGCTGTGGTGGTTATTTTGTTCTCACTTTAGGGTTTCCTGTCAGACCTGCTGAAGAAGGCGAACAGAAGCTATGAAGACAAGAAGCTTAATGAGTACACACAGACGATTGTGAGTGCCATGAGGCAAAGATTGCAAAGATTGCAGCCCATTAGCACAGAATAACCCTGTATTTCTGTGGGCTAAACACTTAACTGCTGCACTTTAGCTCCCATGAGTAGTTAATATGTGATACATTACTCTGATAAATTTCCTGTTAATTTTCTTTCTGTGTAGCTAAGTATGTTTGATCTTAATGGCGATGGGAAGCTGGGCCTCTCTGAGATGGCCAGGTGAGTGTTGTCTTCGTTTTATTTGTATGTCAGGAACATTTTAAAAACTTTTCTGTAAGGACACCGTTCACATGTCTGTGTTTCACCGCAGGCTCTTGCCGGTCCAGGAAAATTTCCTGCTGAAGTTCCAGGTAAGATTATGCTTGCAAGCAACAAAAGCCTCTTCCTTCAGATCCCATCTGTTCCTTTTGATGTGAGGAAATCAGAAACTGGAGATTGAAGAGCACTCTGGAGATTCAGAACAGAATTAAATATGATAGTTAAAAGTCAAATAATTCTAATTATAATCACGTGTTTTTTTAAAATTTGGTACTATAGTTTGCAGTTTCAGGCTGAAACAAAGTTAGCTTACCTGTTAGCCTGTTTTAGATACACTGATCAGCGACAACAATAAAATCAATAATAAAATCAACAATAAAAGTTCCCCTCCTGCTGCCAGAGAGGCTCCATGTTTCTTGGAGTATTGACATGGGATTTCTGGGATCGACATCTTTCCCTGTGGATGCTTGATTGAGCTGGGATTTTGTAAACCTCTGAGGCAGTCCAGCCAGGCAGATAAGACCTGCCTGACAGGACAACAAGGTTGGTCAGGTACAGTCACGTAAAAAAGAAAGATTTCACAGGACGAGGCTTAGTAGCAGCTAGTTACTGCTAATCAAATCTCCTTGATTAACTGATCATCAGCAAGTGTTAGGAACGCCATCAGAAACAGAGGTTTTGGCAGTTCAGTGGTCTGAAGTACTCAGATGTGTGTTACACAACAATACCACAAATGTACATAAAACCCAAGAACTACATCCCAGACTCTACAGACTTCAGTTAGCATGCTAATTGTTAAAGTTCATGACAGTAAAATTAGAAAAAAGAACAAGTGTGGCCTATTTGGCGGGGTTTCCAGCAGAAATCTTCTCTCCCCCAAAAAATGGCAGCACAGTTTTTGCAAAGTTATGTCTGAACGAACTGCAAGACTTCCAGAACAATGTCTTTTGGACACTTGCATATCAGCACAAACACCTCATACCACCTGTCACTGCAGTGGTGGTGGAGGATTGATGATTTTGGTTTGTTTTGCTGCCACGACCTGGGCACCTTGTAGTCATTGAGTCGACGATGAACCCATCTGTATACCAAAGTGTTCTAGAGTCAGATGTGAACCCATCTGTCTGAAAGCTAAAGCTTGGCCGAAACAGAGTTATGCAAGAGGACAATGATCCCAAACACAGCAGTAAATCTACAGCAGAAGGGCTGAGAAAGAAAAGAATCAATGTGTTACAGTGACCCAGTTAAAGTCGAGACCCTGACCTGCTTGAAAAGCTGAAGAAGTCTGTTACGTAGCACTTATCAGGTGTCTGTGTGAAGCTTAAACTCGTACAGGTTATGGAGCTTGCTAAGTATGTAGGTGTTAGCTAATATTGAGCCTTTAAAAAGTATTTGCCCCCTTCCTGATTTTGTTGTTTTATTTTGGGTTTTTTTATACATATTTGTCACAGTTACATATTTCAGCTAGTCAAGCTCATCTTAATATTAGTCACTTGAGTAAAATGCAGTTTTTAAATGATGATTTCATTTATTAAGGGGAAAAAACATGTTCTGGCCCTGTGTGGTCCCAGTGTGTTTAGGATCAATGTCCTGTTGCATAATACAAGGGCTCTTATGATTCAGGGCATGATGGCTGGACATTCTCCTTCAGGATTTTCTGATAGAGAGCAGAATTTATGCTTTCGTCAATTACAGCAAGTCATCCAGGTCCTGAAGCAGCAAAGCAGCCTAAGGCCATCACACTACCACCACCATGTTTGAGTGCTGGTATGATGTTCTTTTTATGAAATGCTGTGTTAGTTTTATGGACTCAAACGGGACTTTTGGCAAATGTGAGACAAGCCTTTGTCTTCTTTTTGGTCACTTCTTTAGATGCTGTTCTGGATTCTTTTGTCACTTCCTGGATGAGACGTCAATATGCTCTTGGAATAATTTTTGTAGTCTAGTCACTCCTGGGAATGTTCACCACTGCTCTAGGTTTTCTCCATTTGTCAATAATGGCCCTCATTGTGGTTCACTGGAGTCTCAAAGCCTTGGAAATGGCTTTGTAACCCTTTCCAGGCTTTGTTTCTCAGGTCTTCTTAGGCTCTTTTAGTCGTCTTCAGGTTCTATTTGAGTCATGTCTTGATTCAACAGGTTTGGCTCAGGTGTGGCTAGTGAAATTTAACCCAGCCTTCCAAACAGTGTGGTTAATCACAGTTAACTCATCATTTAACAAGGGGGGGAATTACTTTTTCACACAGTGACAGGTAGGTTTGGATAGCTTTTCTCCCTTAATAAATTAAGGGAACCTGAGTATTTACTCAGGTTATTTTTGGCTAATGTTTATTTTTTTATTATCTGAAACATGTAAGTGTGACAAATGTGCAAACGATAAGAAATCAGGAAGCGGTCCAATACTTATAAATGGCACTGTTGAAGATTATTATTAACAGAAATCTGTGTGTATAAGTTTCACCTTCCATTCCACATATACATCCCATGTGTACTGTGTCATGATATGTACAGCTGACTTGTGAGGGCAGATCTGCAGTTCCTTTCGGACAGAGGATTAGTCTGCCTGCTGAGGATTAACTGAACTCTAGTCCCAGTTATCATAATCTGCATGGATTAATATCAGTTCTGGATCCAGTGGGGCTTTTACCGCTCTCTAGAAATACCCATCAGTTTCTAAAAAATTTCACTCCTCTCTGTTTTTCTCTTGCACACAGGGTATCAGACTCACGGTTAAGGAATTTGACTCCATCTTCACTTTCTACGATCAGGTGAAAACAGCATGTTCCTCAGCTTGTTTTGTCATAGTTTATATTCTCTTCCTGGGTATTATGCATGGTGTGTGGTACCTAATCAGATGTGTGTAGCCGTGCTAGCAGCTTTGTAAAGCTGTACTGGAGCTAGCTGCTCAGATGAGAATACTAACACCCTTACAAATGACTCTGAATATTTTAAATTGTCAAGTGTTTGATGATTTTGTTTCGCTCTCTACTACAAATGTCACCCTCATGGGGACAGGGGTGGAAAACTGAGGATCAAATAATTCTGGATCATCATCTGGGGGAAATGTCTTAGCAGTCTATAATTTCATGGATTTGGGGATAGAAACACTAGTCACTGATCCACATGTCACTGCAGGGATTAATAAAATCATTTTGATTTGATTATCATGTGAAGTATCTGGGAAATACTTTCTAAACAAACACACTGAGTTAGACATGGGACACGCTGGGGAGATTATGTCTCTCAGCTGGCTCAGGAGTGTATCTGTGTTGCCCTGGAAGAGCTGGAGGCTGTGACCAGAGATAAGAAAGTCTGGGCATCCCTGCTTAGGCTGCTGCTCCTGCTCCAGATCAGTGGTAGAAAGTGGATAGTTTTTAGTCCTGCCATCATCATGGATCTAGGAATGGGAATTTTAGTCTTTTGGTCTGCTTTAGTACAGAATGAATTACTTAAAAAACTAATATTGTCATGTAAAAAGCATCTGTCACAATTAACAAAGAGGTCATACTCAAAAGACAGAGTCAACACACCGACAACAGTTGAAAAGGTTTATTGAACTGGATGAAAATGTGACAGAGGAGAGGCAGTGTTGTTCCTGGCCAAAGACTGAATGTGAATGTTGCCTTAGAGAGAGGTTGTGGTAGCATTAGTTGAAATGGTCCAGGTTTGAGTAGTGGGGGAAGTCTTAGCCTCAAAGAAAGGCTGTGAGTGTCGGTGAAGAGTGGACTGGCAGGTGTAGATTTCTGGAGATGGTCGCAGAACTCCTTGGTAATACAGGTACTTCAGCTTACTTCACCACATGCACAGAAAAAGAAACTAAAAAAAAGTACAAGCAAGGAAAGAAGAAGGAAAACAAAACCCTTTAGCCTGGACCATGATAGGATCTGTTCATGATCTCCAGCAGAAAAATCCCAGAATCCCAGTGATTACGACGACTCCCAGACATCTAGCGCTGCCTTAAGGTTGCCATCAAGACTGCCTGACCCTCATGTCAGTAATTTCCGTTCACTTAAATGTATGAAAAGAAATAATGAAATGAAATAAAACAGACAAGGTTCAAAGAGGGAGAATACTTCAACTGTTTGCAACTTTATATTTACCAAAGTTAGAATTAGTAATTATGTGTCTGAAATCATCAGCGAGACAAAAATCTCATCACGAGGAGTTCTGATCATCAAACACTATGTGGCTGCAGAAGTGTCTTTTTCTACCTTTTCACACATTATTTAATCATGAACACTGTCCAGATGTTTCCCATCATCATATCAGTCTCAGTCATTCTTGCCAGTTTCTAGCTAAACTTGGCAGTAAAAACACATTGCACCCCACAAATTTCCACGACTGCATTGTAATAACAACACTGCTAACTTAGCAACTCAGGGTCACTACAGTATGTTACCTGATTCTTTTTGCAGAATTATTATTGGACAGTAAGTTTTTTTCTGTATCATTAACAATAGAAAATATGATTTTAAATTATAGTGCACCTGTCATATCAACTGATTTTAAGTGTTTCTCATGCAGTTTAATTAATGTAGGGTCAGTAGTTCCACCCCAGTGATTGTTGAAACCTGAAAGGATGTTAAAGAAAAAAGTCCTACTTTTCCTTTAGCACCATCACAGGTCAAAATTTGTCGAATACTTCATTTATGGCCAAAACTAATAACTCCCCCATTATCTTCATCAGTACTCTGTACTCTCTTCACCTTTTAGCTTTACAGCGTCAAAGACTGGAAAATCAGCTGTATAGCTTGTTAAACATCTGCGTTTATTTTGTTTAATTCAGTTGGATTATTCAGAGCACTTTTCATTGTCTGTATAATTCAGACCTCCTCTCTTGTCTCATCCACCAGGATGGTAATGGATATATTGATGAGCAGGAGCTCGATGCTCTGCTGAAGGACCTCTGTGACAAGAACAAAATGGTAATGAATAGTCAGCCTATTGATTAATCAGTTCAGGTCACTTTTCTACTTTCTACTTTTCTAGAGCAGAGATGAGATGGCTCTGTAATGTACAGTATGCTTATAGGCCACTTTGTGCCCACTGACTTGGTGTGCCCGTGTCATTTATGGCAGGACGTGGACTCAACCGGACTGGAGGATTACAAGAAGAGCATCATGGCTCTATCAGATGGAGGGAAACTGTACCGCACTGAAATGGAGATCGTCCTCTGCCGGGACTCGATGCTGTGACTCCTCTGCCTGGGACTCCTCTGCATCCTCCCCCACTGCCTCCTCCTTCCTACCTCCTGATGTAACCTGGTGCATGTATGACCCCCAGCCTCGCTACACCACTTAGAGTGAAGACAATAACGCTCCTGAAAGCACAGTATACTGCAGCCCTTCTGTTTAGTCTTTGTACCAATCAGAGTTTCTTCTTCTTTTTTTCTAAACATGAAGTTCAATAGTGAGAGAGCTATAGCAATGACTAAAGGAATATACTGAGTATTTATTCATTTGATGTCCCATTTTTGATATGCATTTCTATTTTTGAATTAATTTCTGTCTACATATGTTCCTCTCCTGTTGAATTCAAGCTGAATGCTTCTGTTGCATTTGTTTATTTATTTCAAACTCATTCACCATTTATTATTATGAGCTTGTTTTATTTGATGAGGCTTGTACTGTTTTACTAAAGATATTACTGAAAGAATGAATAAATATAACATGACAGCTCTTGTCCCAGTTATTCACTCACATCAAAAGAAGTCCCACCAGCACATAAATACTGTTTTGTTACACTTCAGCTATCAGGGGGATCATTTCCACTGTGCCACAGCTGCCGCAGTTAGACGTTTATATAGGCTGTTCTCACTCCTAGTGTCTCGTGGCGAGTACAACTGCAGGACAGATGCCCAGAGCAAGAGTGTTTTCTCCAGAGCGCTCCACCTTCACTTTCTAATCTCCTGGTACCAGAAAGTGTGATGTAAAAAGAGCTTGTGCTGCTCCATTTTTTATAGAGAAGAGTCTCACAGGCACTACTCTTTGAGATGAAGTCAGCAGAGGAAGACGAGCTAGAATACGAACAACAAAACAGCAGTAAAGGATGATTACCTCGCTCTTTCTGAAACAGATATAGCAAAAACCTGGTATAATACAGCAAAATATAAGAAATTATTTGCGATGTTAGTTAACTGGAACATAGTCTATACCACAAAAGTGATCTGCCAGATATTTTTTATAGACTATGTGTGGAATAGTTCACCAAAACTGGGATAACATAAGGAAGAAGGCTCCAAAAGATGTGATTACACATCACTGGTATCTCCATATTGACAATTTTCAGTTGCTTTCTATATGAGAAGAGGGTCAACACACCCCTGTACTTCAGCACAATGTAACAGTCTACCTTTCATCAATTAATCATCAGCTCTTTCATCTTTAATTAAACTCACTATCTTTAAAGCACACCCCTTCATGCACACCGTCACTGCCACTGCACACACTCTCAAAAAGTACAGTGCTCACCTCCTAACAGCAAATCTTGAATGTACATACATACATGTGGGCATGCATGCACGTACGCACGCACGCGCACACACAAATTCCACAGAAGAGCACAGTGAAAAACTGGGCTGCAGATCAAGCTGTTAACTGCTGACAACAAGGAAACGAGAGTTATATCTGCTCTGATTCCCTCACACTCATCAGTCCCACTCGGCGAGAGAAATGAGACAAGCAGATGAGATCCGTGAGAGTGTTTGTATTATACACACACACACAGGTTTTGAGTTTAAAAGCATTTGCTATGGTGCCTTTTTTATCACATGTATTTTCTATGTTATGAGCAAATTATGTTGATATTAGAGCTTGCTGTAAAATATTTTCCTGTAGTTCTGTCTGTGCAGAACCCATACAGACTTGCATTTCGTTTTTACATGACTTATTCCGTCTTTATCCTCTTTATCTGCTGTTTTACATCATACATTGCATTCTTTAACCTCCAGAGATTCAAGCTTTTTGTTTGGGATGCATTTTTAATTCCTCTGAGTTATTTGGGAATAGTTGGACTTGATAAGTATAAAAACTAACTGTTGTTTTTGAAGAGAACGTTGTTTTTTTCTTAACTATGCTCTCATATGGGTCATTGGGTTTATGTCTACAGTACAACACAATTGTTTAACAAGTTCAAGCATAACTTTGAGTAAAGTGAAGGTGCAAACAGACCAAAAGGTAACATCCCAATATGAAGACACAGGGTTTCAGGAGGACTCTCCGATACTTTACACATTTTTTTCCAAGTTGATTTGAGCATCTACCTCCTGGGTCATGTGTTTCAGGCATGCCCAACTGGGAGGGGACCCTGGGCTAGACTGGGGCACACTAAAGAGATTATGTCTCTCAGATGGTTTTGGAACTCCTCACTGTCTTCCTAGAAGAGCTGTGAGTCACTGGAGAAACAGAGGTCCCTGCTTAGACTGCTGCACCCACCACTCTGACTCAGCTTAGAGACACAAAGCTGATGTGTGTGAATTTTTATTTGACATCTTTCCACTGGTGCTGCAGGACTTGTTGGGATATACACTGCTCAAAAAAAATTAAGGGAACACAAAAATAAGACATCCCAGATCTGAATGAATGAAATATTCTTATTAAATACTTTGTTCTTTACATAGTTGAACGTGCTGACAACAAAAATCACACAAAAATCATCAATGGAAATCAAATTTAGCAACCCATGGAGGTCTGGACTTGGAGTCACACTCAAAATTAAAGTGGAAAAACACACTAC
>VVHJ01012273.1:0-15980 GCA_015107715.1 Tylochromis polylepis
ATTCCTCCAGAATTAGAGACAGTTGGTGCAGTATGTTGACTACCAATATCATTTTGCAGAATTGCAAAAATGATGAAAGGCAAGCTGAGTCCCGTTTGCAAAAAAAAAAAACAGGTCACAGGCAAGATACACTCATCATCATGGGTTACCACAACCCCAAACAATCTTTGATGGCAAAAAAACCCAAAACAAAAAACCAAAAGGAAAAAAAAAATCCCCCCCAAAAAGCAAAACAAAACAAAATAACATTAAAAATCTATCATCCTCACAAACTCTTCTACACTGGTTCTATTTCTAACTAATTTAATATTAACGATAAAACTAATCTCTATTTATGTTAAAGTATGATTTTTTTTATGAGTTCTTTATGTCTGATTATGGTATCCAACAAGAAACATTCCCATTGTGAGTCATCTATACCTGCAAAAAGTGCATTTTCAATCGACTGTTTTAAAGTTGGCCACATTTTAGAATTTCTTGCTCTTCCTTTATATTTTATGTACTGCTTGCTTCAGTCTCACTTCTGTCATCATCTTCATCCTAAGCCTCACCAGACAATACATTTGTATAGAAAGCTTAACATTTAAGATTTAGGAAGACAAAATCATCTAACTCATTGGATATTGTTATTTTACACTGCAAAGTAATTTTCCTGGTTTTTTTTGTAGAAACAGCAGAGGTAACACCAGACTGGAGATTGCTGTTATCACACAATTATTTTTAAATCTTGGGTGAAACTGGGTCAAACTAAGACCAGGTCCCAAGCAAACCTCAAGACCAACACTCCCAATATGGTGATAATGATTTAAAATGTTCTTTTCTTTGATGGGTTAACCTACGCTCTATTACTGGCCTGATCTGCTGGGCCTGGACGAATCAAAACCCAGAGAACAGAAACACTGCAGAAGTAGACAACAATTAAAGAAAATACCAAGAAACAGAAAAGCACTATATTAGCTAGGCTTTTCCATAAAGTTCAAAACCATCTCTGTGGAGCAAAACAGCCAGTGGTGATATTTCTTACTCGGATTCCTTTCTCATTTCTCACGCTCACATATGTGATGGAATGAATGACAACAACATAGCACTCCACAAGGTCAGGATATGAAAGAATGTCTCTCCAAACCAGATGAGAGAAAAAAAAAGACGTGTCCTAGAAATGAGATGTTTAAATCACGCTTTTAGGTACTGCAAAAGCAGAGTGTGCACCCCAAAACGCCAACCAACTCCATGATGACCAGATGGCAGCTAAAGCTGTCAGAATGACTCATCATTGCAGCTGGGGAGGTGGAGCAGGTTTTACACTGTGACGGACTGAAGGCAGACCCCACGACGCTTGCATGTTGTTCCACATACTTTTATTAATCACACACACTTCACACGGTTGCTGCTACACAGACACCGGCTGCAGCTCTCCCGCTGCCAGCCGTACATAACACCAACAACAACAACAAACCAATAATCAGGACCCCTTTTATGGCTGGCGAGGCGTGATTGCTGATGCCGTGCAGGTGAAGCCATCTCCACCGCACGGCACCGCAAGCCCCGCCCCGCCACATACACCATTCTTGGAAAACATGGAAAAGAATGAGGACGCAGAGGGAAAGGACAAGGATGATATTCGTGGCGCAGAATGTGGTAAAGATGAGCAAGCTTGGTCTGGTGAAGAAGCATGAATAGTCTAGAAGGAGGCTGTTGATGTTGATGGTAGAAACGTTTGGATTAAGAAGGGACTCAATGGGAGGAGAAGATGTTATACACATATCTGAAAGAGAAAAACACATGACAATTATTATAATTAAAATTATTATTATTATTGTTTGGCATTGCATCAATCAAATAAATGTAGGCATCATGAGATATATTTGCAGAACCTGGGGTGCTGATGGTTTAAAATACAGAATAATAATGTTATAAAAGCCTCAAAAAACTGATTAAAAATATCCACAGACTTGAATGAATGACAGGAGAAAAAAGAATTATAACCTAGGTGCACTGTCTCACTGCACACACACTCAAACACCTACCTTGTACCATGTCTGCTTTTCCGCTGCTGTGTTTACTGATAAACTGATGTCTCGTCGAAATATACAGCACTTTAAAACATTAGTGTGTGAGTAACATGGACGTTTTACATGTAAAACAAATTTAAACTGTTCTACAGTGCAATTTGTTTTCCAACGGGTAATTTCTCTAGGAAAACATTTCTGTGTTTCTCAGAAAACACCACAAAATAATACATCAGTTATCTCAACCTTTTATAAAAGGTTTACAACCTATGCTAAGAATTGCAGTTCTGCAAAAGAAAACTAAATTGAGTTTTTTTGAAGACACGGGCAAGGGTATGGCAAACAAAGCATGTGACAGATCATAAATTTAAACCAGTAATCCATTAAATATTTTACTAGAAGATCACAGTATACGAACAAGAATTATGAAAACAGTGACTGGTTTGTATTAAAATAAAATAGGGCCATTTAGCCGAGAGTTGCTACGCTTGCAGATGGGCCTTCAGATTATCGATTTCTTGTTGATTTCTTTGAAAAATCTGTGGTTTTGTTTTCCTGCATTGTGTCTGGCAGGGGTTTTTGGACTTTTACTAAGATAGCTGTTAACAGCGGACTCAGACTTAAGATATTTATTAACAAATCATGTTTTCTTCATCTTGTTTGTATTTTTTCTTTTTCTGCATGTTTAAGACCATTTGGAAGCGTAATTGGACAGACTTCAGTCAGTGAGTCGGTGAGGGACAGGAGGTTTCTGAACAATCATGGTCAACCATCATGGGCAACCCATCACGCCTACTCCACTCCACTGAAGCAGCAGAATTCCTTCTTCTTCAGACTGACTCAGCCTCACTGCCACGACACTGTGTCCTGACCAACACTTCAGGAAATCAGTCCTATTGCTCTCTATAAAACTGTATAATAACAATTACAGGTATAATATGTATGATACTTGTAGCTGTTTTTTTCTTTTATTTATAGTCTACATTTTATTTAGCAATACAATTTTCACTATTCCTTTTTAATTAACTTCAATGTACTTTTCTTTGGTTTTTCTCACTGTTGCAAAGGTAAATTTGTCTTCCTAGATGCCTGGGGCACTTTTAGTTTAACTTTGTTGTTTACTTTTGTACACTGTACTATTTTTTTCTTTATCCTGCTGCTGTAATTATGGGATCAAAACAGTATCTGTCTATCTATTCAGCCTACATTTGTAATCGTAAATTGATTTCAGTGGCCTGTCCAGGAAAATTTCAAAATGCATTTGTTTCACTGATGCTACCTTTGTGTTTAAAATAACTGAATAAATAAATAATACATGCAAAAAATGCATAAGTAAATGACAACAAAGAATCTATTTAAATGCACAAAAAAATACCATTAAAAATATACAAATCATGACATATGAAGAAATGATTATGTGTTATTTATTTAATAACTTTTGTGTGTGGCAGTTTTGGTCCTCAGCAAGAAACGTGGCCAAAGAATGCACAGTGTATCTTATCATTAATAAGAGATGGAAGATTGATGTATGGGTGTCTGGATTTCAGATCGTGTCACTCTTTCAGAGAGAAAAAAATAAACAGTCACCCGGTATCTCTCTCTCTCTCTCTCTCTCTCTCTCTCTCTCTCTGTGTGTGTGTGTGAGACCAAAAATCCCATTTTCTATGTTATTAGAGAAATAAGATGATATACAGCAAGTATATGAAAATTATATGATTTATAACTAGAAAGATACAGAAGAAACATGCTAAAGCTCTTCCATTAATTTAAAGACACCAATTTAACTTGAAATTAATTCAATTTTAATCAAACAACTGACTAAGAAATCTTGACAAGAAATTGGTAACATTTCAGTATTAAAGTTCTAGCATTTAAAGAGACAGACATGTTAATAAACAATAAGTAAAGACCAAAGCAGAAGATACTTTGATACTTTGAAGTGGGGTTCTTTAACTCATAAAAGAAGAAAAGAAAATGTAAATAAATATGCACTTACTATCACCACAGTGATTTAGCAGCATTCAGTATTCAGTCGTTATGCGGATCCAATCCAGTATCACGGCAAAAATGTGTAATAGACACGCAACTCCACTGTGTCCATTTCACGCTTTGCCTCTCCAAAACGTGAAATTGCAGAAATTGCATTACCAGCAGGGGGAGATAACATATTTAAAGCCATGAAGCCGGTGCTGAGCAAAAAGTGTACGAAGTGTATTCCAGGGTCCTTAATCACCAGAAACCATTAAGCTAAGTGGCTGATGTGTAAATGTACATGTAAATGTGTTAATAATGTCTGTTTCAATGCTTTCCTGTGATTATTTTCATGTTGGCTTGAAATAAAAGTATCTCCCTCTGCTACTGCAGCTTACTGCAACGTGTCTATGTCACGTTTTGGAGAGGCAAGGCGTGAAATGGACATGGTGGAGCAGTGTGTCTATTACACGCTTTGCTCTGATAGCGGCTTGCTTGATCTTTATCTTCTTATATCTGTAGTTACTTCATTTATCTTTTAACCTTTTTATTTTTGTATTACAAATTACAAAGTAATTTTCCTGCTTTATGTAGAAAGAGCAGAGGTAACACCAGACTGCAGGGCAGGTTAAACCAGAAAACACATCCCATTATTACACAATTATTACTTCCGTTTGACTGAAGGAGCACAGCCCAAACCAGACCACTTGCTAACCTCAACACTAATGCTCCCAGTATGGCCACAATGGTGTAAATTGCCCTGTGCTTTGACTGGTCAACCCTCTTCCTGCCCCCACCCTGTTCCCCTGGGCCTGGATGGATTAATACACAAAGAACAGAAAGGCTAAAGAAAGAGACAGCTGTTAAAGATGATGCCAAGAGGCAAAAATCCACTGCTAGCATTACATCTTTCATCGTCCCCAAACCCATTCCGACAAAGGACAACAGCCAGACACAGCCAATGCTGGCATTCCTGATCCTGATCCCTCTTTCATTTCTCAGTCTCAGGTAGGTAATGGGATGAATGACAGCCATGTAGCGCTCCACACAGGTCAGGTTGTGAAATAAAATTTCACCGTATGCAGTGAAAGAATAATGAAGCCTTCCTACAAATAATATGTTTAAGTCATGCCTGAATATACCCCAGCAACAGAAGATACCCCCAGAGATACAACTCAGCTCCATGATGACCATGTGGTAGGTGAAGCTGTCTGTGTGACTCATCATTGCTCCGGAGGAAGTGGAATGATTTTTTTGGCGTTCTTGGAAACCATGGTAGAGGATTTGGCTGGAGAGAGGGATGAGGAGGAAGATGTTTGTGATGTAGAACGTGGTGAAGATGAAGGAGCTTGGTCTGGAGATGAGGCAGTACAAGTCTAAAGGAAATTGTGAGTCGACTGAGGAAAAGTTTGGATGAAGAAGAGAGTCGGAAGAGATGTGTATGGTCATATCTGAAAGAGGAAAATGACATTTTTGAAAGCAAAGTAATGAAAAATTACCAGACAATTTCTGTCTTCTTGTTTGTCTGTCTCATGTTAAAGATTGAGTTATTGATTTATTGACTGATATTTGGTCAAACAAAGCAGGACATTTGGAAACATCATCTGCTGAAATGTTGACACTGGTATTATATAGCATGAAAACATTCGCACTAATACTGATTAAGCAATAAAAACATCAATAAAAACATTACTTTAAATCGTGAAACAATAAAATATTTAAAACACCTGAAAGCTTTAAATGAAACCCACCTTATCAATGGTGTTTATATTTGATCTTCTGTCTGTTGTGTTAAGAATCAGAGACTGTTGAGAGTGATCTAGATCCAGATCATGAGAAAACATTTGTATTTGTGTAAGAGGTGGAAGGAGGGCTGTGGGGGTTTTGCATGATGCAAAACAATTCGACACAAAATCGTTGTTCACGGTCAATTTCTGTAACTCAATGTTCTCGTCAGGGAGACCAAAGCACAAACTGAGGACGAGACCACAGAAGTCAAATAATGTTTATGTCGATAATGCTAATAATGTGATAAACAGAACTTCACCTTGAAAATGTACGTGTGGCAGACTGAAATGCCAAATATATAAACAAATAAATGCATGAATTGGATAACTGACATAAAAATGATTCATATCAAATATTAGCATATTTTTTGTTTTTGTTTAATTACAATTATTCAGTAGAGCAGTTGGATTACAAAAACGAGTAGTAATTATTTTATATGTACAGATTTAGTACAGTTGGTGGTCTAGAAATAAATCAGATGTTAGATATTATTGACACTGTCACTCTGTCCTTGAACTGGTTTTTGATAGATTACAATGAATGTGGTTGGACATTGATATCGCTCTTATCATGAATGAATAACTTTGGTGAACCCATAACATTTTTGTCTTGTGTTGTTAACAGATCAAACTTTAATCTGTCAGTCACTTTAATTTTTTACCAGATACTTGCAAAACAAATCACAATCTGACTAGCCTCATCTGTAGTTTTGCTTTGTGAAATAACAATTATTACACTTCCATGTTAAGGTCCCACTGCATTTATCTCAAAGCATTTTACTGTGGCGGTACAAAAGAGAAGGTGGAGACGCTTGTTGGGTTCGTTGTGAATCTAATCCGTTGCAATCCATATTGGATATTGACAGTGAACACAATGACTTCCTAAAGTGTAAGAAATTAGTATGCTTTATGCCCAGTTTACCCTACAGCATTTAGTTATTGGTTTAGTCTCGGGACTCTTATTAGCTTTGTCTGGGGCGACAGATAATACAAGTGCCATCCTTTCTCGTCGTTAAGAGTATTTCTATCTCCAAATGTCCCCATCCCTCACAAATATGACGACAAAACAAATAGTTATGCATGAAACATAGTAGAAAGTAAATTGTGTAAGTAAATAGGGTTATACCACTTGATTATTAAAAAAAAAACTAACCACACAGCAACTGGAATTTTTGTTATGCATTTTTTTTTCAAGCATGTTACAGATTCAACTTTTTTATTTCAACCATCTAATTTGTATAAGTCTGCCAGTGAGTACATCAGAATGTGATTCTCTTTGTGGCTAAGGTTGGTAAATAAATTTCCCATATTTACATGCATGCTTGTCTGTGCGCCACAAAAGCATCCCCTTTGATGAATTATGAAATAGTGCAATTTCTAAGTTCCTGTGAATGGACACCAACTCTACAAACATGCAGCCAGTGACAGTAGACCCTGATCTGGTTTGTTTCTTTAGTGAGCTTGGTGTAGCGGCACATGAACTAGTTCTCTGCATACTGTACATTTTGATTAGACCTCAGTAACTGGTTGGTAGCAAAAAATCTGCATTCCTCAACAAACTGGTTGCAGGAGGTTTCTGGAAGTTGGTACTTGAAAGTTGAAGTTGTGTCTTACCACTTCAAAACATTTCTAAAAGGCTAATTTTTTTAGAATAATATCTGGACGTGACACACTTTTCATTTTCACTATCACTCAGTGAGTATTTGGCAAGTGGTTGTGGACAAGTCAGTGTCTTCCATGTAAACTATGGGCAACTGTGGCAATATGCTAGTAACCAAAGCAATCACAAGGAGTTTTCAGTGCAGCGCCATAAACCTCTTCACAACTAATTTCACCTTGCCACTGCCAGTAGCTTCCAGTAACCACTCCCCAACTGGTTGGAGAATATCCATTTTTCCCTAGCAAACAGTGGTTGCCAGGGCATCACCATCCACTGTCTAGACCTGTTTGAGTGTGCCTTAGAGACAATATTTAGCTCACAGACAATTTCAGACCGCAGCAGTCCAAGAAAGTCCAAGAAAGTCAAATCATGTCCCCATCTATTTTCTTACTACTACGCCCTTGCAGATTCCTGTGACTGTGAGGGCTTGTTACTAGCTGTTGTAAACCCACAGCCTGTATAATTATTTTTTTAAAAAATTTTAAAAAATCAGCCGATAGGGCAAATGACCAGTAGGACACATTATCAGTCCAGCCTTATAGGGAGTGCATACCCTTGACAGGCCACTAATCTATCACAGAGAAAGACCACCGTTCATGCTCACACCATACTGCCCAGTGACAAATATATCAGTGGATTTAAAGAAAAAAAATTCTGATATTAAATCAAAAGACATAAGCCATTTCTGTCTGAACATAGCTCCTGTCATTATGTTAAACATATAAAAACAGTCACAATGCTGTAAAGAAGGCCTTGCTGGAAAAACAATTTTGTTTGAAGAACTTGCAGATTTTAGTTTGAAGTTCAGACAAAAAGCAGGAGAAATAAGAGTGGGTGATATTATTAGCTGCAAAACTCAAACACTAATCACTTGACTGCATGAATAATTTACCTCAAAGAGCAAATTATCAGTACAGAATAAAGGCGTATCATAGTCTGCACCAAGAATTAACGCAACTGTCTACTAAAAAGAATATTTTCCAGAACTCAGACAGCTTACGCAGAAACAATGAGATCCCCTGCATAGGCATATATTTCTGTACAGGACTGTGCACAACTCTTTACAGTCATTCCCAAACACAAAGATATGTCATATGCAGCTTTCGTTGGTTGCACATTACTAAACCACAGGGGAATAAATACAGTTTACTTTTTATAGAGAGTGGTATACTACCAAGAGGGATTAATGGATCACCAAAGTATGTAGAGTTTAAAGTCAGGATTTTCTGTGTTATGAAGGTGACTCTCATTTTACTTTTTAACTTTTGCTGAACACACAGAGTTTCAGTTTCAATTTTAGTTTAGTTATTTATTAAAATTTTTGTTAGATTTGCCAGCTATTTATTAACAACAATGTTTAATCAATAAAGTTCAGTTCATTCTCATCTGGTGATTTACATGTCTCCTGCAGCAGGCAGTGGCACCGTGGCTAACCTATCATGTTCAGATGTAGCAAATGTAAAGTTTCAGAGCTCTGATGTGCAACTGTCACGTTACAAATCAGCACCAATACTAACAGGGCACTGAACAGTAAATCCATTCACTGAAGTTACTATTGTGCAGGACTATTTTATCGTTTGCTACTGTTTGCAAAGCCATTTTATTGCATTACATAAAGCTATAATCCAACAACAGGCAGCATAAAGGTGCAGTGGTTAGCACTGTCACCTCACAGCAAGAAGAAGGACTGGTTTGAATCCAGTCTGGGGCCTTTTTGTGGGGAGTTTGCATGTTTTCCCCAGGTATGCTGACTTCCTTCTGCAGTCCAAAGACATGCTTGGTCTTAGATGGCCCATAGATGTGTCTCTGTGATGGACTGGCACTTTATCCATGGTTTATCTTGCCACTTGCCCTGTGGCAGCTGGGATAGGCTCAAGGTCCCTCATAAACCCTTAATTGGATAAGAAGAAGAAAATGGATGGATGGATAATACACACACACACACACACACACACACACACACACACACACACACACACACACACACACACACAAATACTTCTGCCTTCACTCTGTATTATGTGTTTATAACTGCTTTGTATTGTTATATTTTATACTCCTTTGTAAAAATCCATCTGCCAGTACACTTGTCCATGTTTCTAACTGCACAGATTCTATCAAATGCACTTCTCTCATCTCAATGTGCTGGAAGCTAAATTGTGAAAACCTAGTTAACTTATTAGTTTGATAAGCACTGTTGTGTGGTCTTCTGTGGTCCTTATATTGGGTAATCCCTGTTACTTTTGTATTTATTTATTTGCTTATTTATTATGGAGGTGCAGAATCAAAAGAATAGATTTTATGCTTTTCATGTTTTTATTAGTTTCTTTTAATACATGAAACTTGTGCCAAAGAGACAAAGGAAATGAAAATAACTGAAGCAAAAAAATTAAATTATTAGATATTAGAAGGACATATAGTGATACAAAACCATTAGATGTTCACACAAGTACTAAAGGTAAATAAAAGTAAAAATAACCACATCTCAAGAAATGAAAGTAGGATTTTATACTTGGTCTTCTTTTTTTCTTTCTTGGAATGGTAAGCAAAAATTGGAGTTATTATATTGTTATACCATTATTATAGAGGCTCAAAAATAAATACTCCTAATTTGTGTATCACGATATGTATCAAGGCTCACATATGAAATTATTACAACAGGTCAGCAAATAGATTAATACAACAATGGCCACGTTAATTTAAACAAGCTCTGTTATCTGAGCACAAATACACCTTAATACTTCACTTTTTAGTCGCAGTAATGTCTTACTCCTAAAAACTTAATGTCATCTCTTCAGTGACATTAAGTACCATTTTTATAAGTTTAGATGTCTTCATCCAGGAAAGAAAGTATGAAAACATCCAAACTGATATAAATGGTACCCGTCTCCAAACAGATGCTAAGATGCGACCATTTTAAGGGTAAGACGCCTCTGGCAAGTGACTCTGGTAAATGCTCTCTGAAAGACACACTTGGAATACTACCTATTTTTTTTCCCAGTATTATTTATACATACAAAAAACTGGAGTAATTTTGTTTGCTGAAATTTAGTCCTATTTTCAGTGATTACTGCTTATACAGCACAGAAATGTACCACTTCTGTGTAGAAATAGCAGTGGTAACACCAGACTGCTTGGCAGATTAAACCAGACTTCGGTTCCCATTGTAATACAATTAACATTTTCTCTTGAAATGTATTGTACAGCCCAAACTAGGCCCCAAGAAAACCTTAACACCAGCAGCCCGAGTACGGCCGTAATGGTGTAACATGCCCTCTGCTTTGACTGGTCGAAGCCTCCACTGTGTTCTCTTGGGCCTGAATGAATCAAACCACAAAGAACAGAAAGGCTGCAGAAGGAGACAACCATCAGCAATAAAATCAAATGGCAAAAATCCAAAATGAGAAAGGCATTATCATTCATCAACCAGCCCATCCCTATAAAGCAAAACAGCCAAATACAGCCAATGCTTATGTTTCTTATTCTGATCCCTCTTTGGTTTTTCAGGCTCACATAAGTGATGGGGTGAACAACAGCCAGATAGTGCTCCACACAGGTCAGGGTGTGAAAGTAATTCTCTCCATGCCATTTCAAAGTGAAAAGAGTGTCCCCTGCTTTTAACATGTTCAGTTTTTTCTGGTAGATACCACAACAGCTGATAATATTCCCAAAGATGCCGACCAGCTCCATGATGACCAGGTGGTAGGTGAAGCTGTCAGAGTGACTTATCATGGAGGCGGAGCACTTCTTACGCCATTCTTGGAGGCCATGGTAGAGGATGAAGATGCAGAGAGGGAGGAGGAGAAAGATATTTGTGATGCTGAATGTGGTGAAGATGAGAGAGCCTGGTTCCGACATGAGGCATTCAAGGTCAACAGGAATGTGGGAGTTAATGGAGGAAAGGTTTGGGTGAAGAGGGGAGTCACTGGAAGAGGAAGAGTTTACTGACATCTAGAAGACAATCACATGGATTAAGTGTTTATATTACATCAGCTGCATATGTATTTGTCCTGAAAGAAAAGAAGCCAAAATGATATACTGATGTTTTCAGTAAAGTATGTTTTCATATGTTGGTAACATAAACTTAAAATTCCTTTTATTACAACAAAAGCAACACTATTTTCTAAATTGCTATTATATCTACATTTGTAAATAAACCAGTTTAAGTTCGTTAATTTCAGTCACTTTAAAGAAAAAAAATCTGTAGCAGTGGCAACTTTTTGCATTTGTCTTTCATTGATCTGATCTGCATTTTGGAATTTGGACAAAAAATAAATACCTCTGGTTAAACAATGCCAACATAAATACAAACAGAAAACAAACAAAAGCAAACAAACAGTTTAACACAGTGCTAAAGGACACCCACCTTTTCTGCAGTGCTTATTTCTAATCTTCCTTCTATGGTGTTAGTCTGTGGTAAACTGATATCTGCACGTTACAGCACTTTAGATCATTAGTGAGTGTTCATGTAGCAGGTGGAAGGAGGGAGGAGGAAGGAGGTTTTGCATGTTGCAAAGCAAGCTGTGATGTTTTGAATGCTTTTTCATTTTTTTAAAAATTTTTCTTCAGGTAAATGTTAACATTGCTTGCTCCTCTTTCATGGAGACCAGAGCATGACCTGAGGACCAAACATGTATTATTAAACTTATTACTTCTACTACTTCTAATACTACTACTACATACTGCTCCCAGAAATTTAATTCTTGCTATGTCAACTATTTTATTTTGGGGAACGAGGCACTTCCTTTTATGTGGTGGTGTACAGTAACCAGGATCCTTTTACTTTGTTGAATTTTTTTACATAATCCAAATCAGCTCATGATGAGATAGATGGGGTTTGTGTTCACAGCCTTAAGGGTTCAGAGAATGTGATGACTGATGACCGATGTAGAGCTTCATTTTCTCTCTCTCTCTTTTTCATGGTTCATTTCTGTAGGAAAATTTTCTCGTTGCTCTCTCCACTTCCAGGGTGACCAGAACATCAGCATTTTTTCCCCATTGGCTCAGAGATTATTATAATTATAATAATACACCAAAATACAAGCGACCAGGAAGGGATTACAACACTTTTTTTCAATGCACTGTGTTTCATTTGTGTTTGATATGTTAACACACAACTTAGACTTCACAAGTGAAACATAAATCCTTTCATGAATATAAATCAGTATTAAAATCATCTTTTCTTATCTCACACCAAAATACAAACCATGAAAATGCGATTCATTTCATCTGTCATGTCTGCGATATTTCAAATGACTTCAGTGTAAACCACTAATGTGTGAGTGACCTGATTTTTTCATTGAAAAAGAGGCTTTTATGTTGTTTCCAGCAGAGAATAGTGAGTAGGAGGTTTTCTTTCTAAAGACTAACATATCAGCATGAATTTCCAAGTGATATAGTTTATCAAATACAAAGTGTAATAGATATTTCTGCGGGGTGTTTAGTTATGGCTAAATACAATACCTCATAACTTAAGCATGAATCACGATTATTCAGTGAAGCAGAATATCGATATCAAAAAGCATACAGAAATTCACAGAAAAATAAGATGATTAATTAGCAGAAGAATCTTTCTTTGCTCATATATTTAGTTTTCTGTCGTGTGTACTGATTTTTTTAATACACTATCCACTTATTACACAATATCTTGTTAAAAAAAAACATTTAAAATGCGCTTGTGAAAAAAATCAATTCTCATGTACATACTGCATCGAGTGGCCTGAAAAATGTTGCTTCTGTTCTGCAGATTCTGTGCATCTTTACATTCTGTTGTACACGGCATCCCAAATTTTCTGGAATTTGGGTGGTGCTATGTTTAAATCAACCTTGTAGATACCAAAACAGTATATGAGACACCCAAAGACAGTTGAAGCCATCGGAGTGACTCTACCCATGTCAACCCCCAGCCCTCACTCTGGAAGCCTACACCTCAATGCCCCACACACTTTCACCAGCAACTCAATAGGACTGTGGAAGACAACACGGGAGTCCAGCTCCAAACCAGTTGCGCATGTCACTGCAGAATATACCAAGGTGACACACTGTCCCGGTTGCTGGTCGCCCCAAAATCAGATGCCAAATTAAACTGGGTAAGATTGGCCAAATGGTTGCCAAGAAAGAAAAGGGTGGAGTTGCTAAAAGGCAGGAAAATGGACAAATAGGATAACTTCAAGTACCTGAGTATCCCACAGCCCAACAGGAACCACAGTGAAGATGCAAGAAGGCCAACCACAGTCAAAGCCTCCAGAACACATACCATCCATTAGTACACGAGGAAAAGACAAGCTGCTACAAGAGTTCCTCAGCTGAAGGTGGTGTTGAGCAATAGGAGGTGGAACTATCATTGAAGAGCATGCCTCTCTACTAGTCTGATCATCCTCCCGCTGTCAGTGTCACTGTAAACCGATGTCCAAATATACTGATATATATTTTGCATGTTGCAAACCAAATTCCCCCTTTTACATGGTTAGTATCTGTAGGCAAATTTTTTCAATGCTTTCTCCTTTTCCTAGAAGAACAGAGAACAAACTGAGGACCAAATGCAATGTGAATATTTGTTGACACAGAGCATAAACACCATTTCATATGAAACTTAAAAAATTTACTCAAAAATTCTGAAATGCTTAAGGTGATTCCTCTCTTGTCCCCAAAAAAAAGATTCATGGTGGCTAGAATATCTCCTCTCATCATTAAGCCATGCATGAGTTTATTATGTTTCGTTTACTTACTGTAGCCATATCATTAATTAGAATTTGTTCATTGCTTTCAGTGTCATAAGCATGTCACCAATCTGTTTTATGAAAGTGGTAATGCTGTGAAACTGCACGTGCATAAACAGATGTAATGCACAATTCTTGATAAATCTAGTGAACTATTTTTGATATGAATTAAGGAATAAAATATTAACAGAAAGCGGATAAAATAATGAATAAGGAGAAATGAATAGCTTTTCTTTTCTCGCTAAGTTGAACGCTGTGACTTGATGAACGCTGCCTCATGTGTGTAAAATCACGAACCTTAAGTCCAACTACCTAATTTAGGACACAGTCACTGAGGATTGTGTCCTAAATTAGGTAGAGAGAAAGAACTGACTGACTGTAATGTTTAATTCCAATCAACCCTAAATGGGACAACATGTGATGGTTAATTATGCTACAATTGGCCTTTGATTACTGCAGACGTGTGTGAACAATGCAGTCCAGCCCCTTTTTGGTTCTGTATGATTTTACAATCAAATGAGTACTGTTTCTGGAGAGAACGCCATCACAGCTTTTCTTTCACCATATGCCAGGAGGAGAAAGCAGACGTTGAATACAGGAAAATAGTGTTGTATGTTTTGATGATGTAGTTAAATTTACACTGCAAAATCACCAGTATTCAATTAACACTGAGTGTTAAATTAAAACTTTTGAAAGTGTTCTATTTTTTTAACACTGACCTAGTTTTATTTCAACACTGTACAGAGTCAAACATTAACTGACTAACTTAATTAATTAACACTGAGCGGTGTCAGCAACATTCTACAAAAAATAGCACTGAGTAGTGTTGGTAGTATTTTGCACTATTTGTTATTAATATTATTATTATTATCCTACATTTATCCAGGCGAAAAGTCTCATTCCAAGAGAGACCTGGCCAACAGGGCAGCAAAACTCCTGGTGTTATAAATTCAACACTGAGTAGTGTATATTTTCTAACGTTAAAAAATCAGCACTGGCATTTTTGCTGTGTACACTTTACTTTTAAGTACAACATTTTACAAACATTGCAAGTGTTACACTTTAAGGATCTTTAGCCTACAGTACAGGTATACATTTTACAGTAATAATAGTGGAAACACAAAGTGAACAACTCAACAGCTGATGGTCTTGAACTATAAAGTTTACATTCTCTATGTGAGCTATATATGATGAAGTGCAGTAATGTACCTTTGCTGTAGATTGTAGGCACATTCACACTGTAGTGTAATAATTTTATGTTCCTATACTGCCAGAAGATTTAGTGTGAGATTTTCTAAAATAGACATTACATTTATTCAAAGTTAGTAGCCAGTCTCTTTTTCCCCCTCTGCTGTCTGTCTGTTTGCTTATGATACTGATAATACTTCAATTTAAACTTACACATATAGGAAAAATGTAAATAAAAATGTAAATACACTCAAAAAAATGTGAGTTGAGTTTCACTTCTGGTGAAGCATGCTTTATGAACACAAAAAGAGATTAATATTTTTTATTTATTTGTCTATTGTTAGCTAAGGAGGGTCAGGTCTGGTTAGTACTTGGACTGGATTGTCTGAGCTTAGAGTAGCTGTGGTAGTGCAGGTCATCTACCAATCAGAAGTTCAGTGGTCGTTGAGCTATGGCTCTTCCATTTCACAAAGTGAAATATCTTTGGGTACAACACTGAACCCCAAGTTACCTGAGATTTGTGTTGGGAAGCACTTTCTAACTTAATTAGAAAGGAACTATAAACACACACACACACACACACACACACACACACACACACACACACACACACAAAAAAAAAACACACAAACACACAAACACGTGT
>VVHJ01012291.1:11472-27431 GCA_015107715.1 Tylochromis polylepis
CCATTCCTCTGTCATTTACACCATTCCACACGCGAAGGGGGAGAAAAAGCATGACGTAAGGGGTGTTTTTGGTAATACTCGTTTGAGAAAAAGACACACAAAAAATGAAGCTGGTGTAAAAACAGCAAGACCTCTATCTCAAGTATCTGAATTGGTCCTTTATGGCGACATAAAAGGAGGTAAACATGAGTTTGTTAACAGTCACCATCTGTATAACCTGAGGGTGGTTATGTCGTCACATGGATATCGATTATTATATTACACTTAAATAACTCATATAAGCATATATGTATAATCTATTCCTATCCTCAAAATTACTTAATATAATATTGCTCAAATTTCAATATTTGGACGTTTCTTTATTATACCGGCTAGCTACTGTTTAAATGTGTAGTGCCCATATCACTTTTCACAAGATCAGTCGTTATTTTCATCATCACCATCGTCATCGTTTTGTATTAATGTTATCACTGTTGTATATATATCCGCTTATAGATTATGACATTTTTATTCTTTATCCTATGGCTGTAACCGTCATTTCCATTTCTCTATTTGATCTATCTGTTTTCCTTTCGAGAATGTAAGACAGGATGTTGCCTTACACTTTCCACTGCATCATGAGATCGAAAGGAAAACACTATTGAAGTCGAACAACCTGAAAGGTGTACAGGTGCAACCTTGCAAGTTATGAAAATGAAGTGTTTTCCCAAAGGCTTTGTATATTCCTTTTGTATATGAAAATTAACAGACCACAAAAGTAACACAGCTACTTTTATTCTCGGTCTGCTATCAGCGCCATCTAGTGGTTCACACTAAATTTTCCTTTTACCCCGCTTAGGTATAAAGCATCGGATATATATTTAAAATAGGATTGTAAATAACTCATGTACATTTTCAGTGACGTGTTAATCATAGTGTGTGATTAAGTTTTCCTGAAATATTCCACTTATGTTTTGTTTAAAGCGGTAAAGTGGGTGTCTGCACCTGGCCACAATAGCCAATAGAGGGCAGCACGTACTAATAAACAGCAGCTCATTCGCTTTTTCACTAGTCCTGCAGCATATGAAAGCTTTAGGAGTTAAAGCTTATATATAATGCCAGTATAGTAAACATATTACATTGTATTAGGTTTATAAAGACACAAAATTACACCATGTGCTTTTTGGTCACTGGTGTTTTTTTGTATATAATTAAGTAATAAAGTTAACTTTATATATAATAAATACAAACATAGCTTAATGACACTGGTACAAGGATTGGCTTGATTGAGTTAAATGAGCATGGCATTGATCAGATCAGACTGATTCAGCATGGCACAGCTCAGTGGACCCCTAAAGTGCCACTTAATTAAAAGCAGGGTGATGTGTAAACACAACTCTCTGATCTTTTGTTCCACCCCAACACAAAATGCATCACCTTGGCACACATAACAGTGCGACAGCTGCTGTGGAGATACAGACTAGAGGCCAAATGGAGGATGAAAAGATTAAGATGCAGAAGAACAATAAACACTGAAGACTTTCAGTTTACCCGGTGGACAGATTTGGTATACTGTCACAACTTCCTGCTTCTTAGCAGTAGGGAACTGGAGGAAGAGGAAAAAGTGAGCAGAAAGGGAAAGTTAAAGGAAACATCTGCATCATCCAAAAGAGTCTTAGTAAAGCTGGATGCTTATTTACTGAAGATACTAAAACTCTCTGAAAATTGCTCTTAAATGACATTAAATCACGCTACTTATATTACGTTATATTTAAACGCATGCCCAGTGTGTGTGAATGCATACAAGTAGCTACTAACAGCATCCCTGAAAATGCCTTTACATTTTTTTTGCAGGTGTATTGATTTAAAGTGGATCAGATACATTTTATCTGCTTTCAGGGGTAGAAGAGTCGGCTTGTTTTATTTATTTATTTTCTTCTATTTGTGAAGTTGTTGTTTTTTTCTCTATTGACGCTAATATAAATACTGGCTGGCTGCCATGCATAATCCTAACTGAGACAATACAGCAGTGCAAATTAGCTCATTAATGTTTGTGTGTGTGTGTCATGAGGAGTGTTCTTGTTTAAGAGGCTTGTGTTTTTCCTCTCATACTAGCATATGTTTTTGCTGGCAGCCTCGGTGGTCTTGTTTTGCAACACTCTGCTCTCAGTATCATTTTTACCTTGGCTTTTGCTTTTAAAACTGTATTTTGCAGTTTTATTTGGAATCAGTCTGACTCCGTGAGGAAGAATGACTAGGCATTTTGGGGGGGTTTTTTGTGCGATTGCTTGTGCGTGTCTGCCTGTGAGGATTGGGCACGCTCAATTATTTAACAATCGCTGGTGTATCATAAGGTTTTCTGAAGCTGCGCATCATACTGGCTGCTAAAGGAGCCCATGAAATGTTAAAGAAAAGCGCCATGTGCAAGAAAGAAAACTGCTTACGTAACATTACACTTGAGAGCAGAACTGTAGTCGGTGTAATGAATTGTCAATGGTTCATTCACTTAGGAGTGCGTGAGACTGGATGGCATCAGCGCCTTTGTAATTTTCAGGTATTTATTTATACCGAGGCCCTCTGGAGATTGCACCTTCACGACACTATGCTGTCCTGGAACACTCACATACCCTTCTTGTACCGCAGCTCTTATGTAATTACCATTAATCATTCATAACTACACAAAGAAAACTGTGCTTTTGTTCTTTATCGATGATATCCAATTAAATCGTGAAAAGAGAAGCAGTTTGTTAACTTGACATTGTCATGGCAACGCCGTCCTGTTTCTCACTGTGTCTCTCTTACAAAGTGATGCTACCTAAAGAGCGTGGAGAAAAGAGGTGGTGAGAAAGAGCAGGGAGAAGCTTTCACTGGGCTGTTTAAAGGGTTGTAGCACGATGTGAATGGTGGTGGAGTTAATGGAAGTTCCCACTCATATACTGGGAAGGCCACATGCACACGTGTGATAATCCCTCCATTCAGTCTTCTATTTCTGCTACTACTTCTTCTTTTTTTTTCCTACTCCATTTCCAAAAAGTTCCCTTTCACCACGCTACTAATATTTGTTTATCAGCAAAGCTGTGCTGAGCGGTGGCAAAGCTCCTTATTTAGTCAGTAGCTCATGTTTGCATTCATTCTTGCTTCTCAGGAGACATGCAGCCTTTCTCTTTACATATCAGAGAGGAAGTGCCTTTGTGTTTGGGGGTCAGGCCTGACTCCCAAAGCTGGACTAGGCTTCTTGAAATAGAACACAAGTCCTCAGAGATGGACATGTACTATTTACCACCACAATCGGCTATGTCTGAAGAGCCCGCTCTCTTCCTCACCCCTCCCCTTTCATCCCTTTCCATTTTGGTTTAGCAGCAATGCCCGCAGACACAGACAGCTTACTTGGCACAGGAGAGTGTCGACAATTTTAATGGTTCTCCTGTTCCCAGTGGGAATTTTCTGGGAGCACATTATCATCGTCACTCAAAATAGTCAAGTAGTATAACCTGCGGGAATAAACTGAGCTGTTGTTTAAGTCTAGGGCTGTGTTTTTTAATCGGTAAACAGTGTTATAAGCTTTTACTGACAGATAATTCCCAGCTTTGGGATACTGAAAAACTTTCTGGATAAAAGGGGGAAATAAAGGTTCAAACATAATGTCGCTAATATCCAAATACCAAAAAAATAACAATAAATGGAAGTTGCAAGGTGTTTTGCAGAAAAATAAAAAACTGCAGAGAGGAGAAGAGATTTACTAACACTTCAAATAATTAGCATGGTGTCCCCCAGCTAGACTGCTGAGTGCAAACACGCACAGATGATTTTCCTACATCAACAATACATTTGGAAACGGGAGCTCTCCCAGCTCATTGTTTCATTTTCTGTCCACACTCAGCTGAAGGGTGGGGCAGTCGTTCATGTACCCTCACTTACAATCTGACTTTATGGAGTCTCCTAATGTCTCTTTATTTTTCCCCACTCACCCGGGATTGTAGCCATCTCAACTAATGGAAATAAATAGATGACCGATCTTATCAAGATAGTGGAAGAATAACAGATTAAGCTCACAATCTATGTTCCCACACTGATTCTCTGGCAGGTTTTTTTCATAGTTTTGGTAATGAATGCACGCAATGTTAAGTTGATGTTTGAAATCCATCATACAGAATTTCAGCTCGTGATCTTCTTGTTTGCCCCAGACCTAAATTCACTTCATGGCCAGCACGCCAAAGTTCAGAAGCACTGCACAAACCAATGCAGCATGCAAAGTGGAAGCACAATAGAGGCTTCAGGGGAGGGGAAGAGTGGGAGTGTAACTGGGAGTGAGCATAGCAGAATTTAAGGAGGCCTGTCAGTTTTCACACATGTCCCTGTAATATTCTGATTTCCATGTCCAAAATGTATTTTCTGAATTCTTCAGTGTTGCTCTCCTGTGAAACCACAGCTAGGAATGATACGGGAAGGCAAATATCTCATCTAATTCTCTGCAAAGTGTTTTTTAAAATCACAGTCTTCCTTTAAATTGACAACAGCTTTTCTTCCCCAATAGGATGAATAAATTCAAATAAACAATAGCATTTTTCTTTTAGCTGACTTTTGGCAAGAAAATCAATAAACCAAGAAGAAAATGAATCACAGAGAATCAGCTAATGCCAATCACCAAACTTCTTTAGACTAACCTCACAGTGATTCATTGTGGATACTTTTAATAACCAAATTGTGGTGGATATAAAAAGTCCCAGTGGACCCGAGTATTGATCTGATCCAGAAAAAAAGTCACGCTTGTGTGTCCTCCTCGCGTTGTCATGCTGCTGCACTTCCTGTCTTTTCACCTGCTGCTGTTGCATTATGCAGGACAGCTTTTTCTATGACGAGGTTTTCCATATGGATAAATACGTAATTCCATCTAGTCAGGAAGATGATGGCTGTTTAGGCTCCACTTTGTGAACAATTTCTGATCAGGACAGACAGAATCACTGTGATGCACAGACTGAACTCACTGTCCTTTCATTAGCCTTCCCAAGGGGATACTTGCAGGTTCCCTTCACTTTATTCTTTCTGTGATACACCATAACTATAGCATCCACTCCTAATGCACTTTGAACTCACTGGGCATTTTCAGGATTGTGAAATGAATTGCATAACTGAAGCAACAAACAAGCAGAATCTATCTCATCTGCCCTCCCCCTGTGAATCCGTCAATAGGATCTACAGTGCAACTTCTTTAACGGCCTGAGATGCTCTCACCTTATCTGTTATGGTATCAATGCAGCCTGGGAATTTGCACCATGCCAGTAGTCACTTAAGGGGGCTTTCAGGATTTTCTGGGAGGCTGATTTGGTTTCAAGGTACAGCAGAGTAGCAGATTCTGAGAGAATCTAAAGCCAAGTTTACCCTGTTTTAAATTAAATGGAATTCGTGTGGATGAAATGGTGACATATAGTTCAAGGCCCTGCCTTGGTAGATGGATGAAGACAATAACAATATACTGAGCGTGCTTGCTACTTGAGTTGGTGGCAAAGAATGTCACTGTCATGACTGCAGCCTAATAATGATTACCACCTTAAACTCATCTATCCACTTACACTGATTCATAGCATGATGATGAACCCACTGCGCTCTGTTTAGTGTAGCGTCAGAGGAGGGGTTCATTTTAAATTGTGGATATGTTTTAAAAAAAAAAAAGATCCAAATATCTGCATTGATCACAAGAAGAGTCCACACAGCACACATGTTATATTTCCTCAGCACTATTCCTTGACAGGCATGAGGTCTTCTCAGTACACAGTAGCATTTGTGCCCATCTGCACGTTGTCAGCCTAGAGATACGATGAATGAACTGCTGAGATCATTATCACTTTTGTGTGTGTGTTTTGTCCTGTAGTTTAACAGCTAATATCCTGTGGTATGTGTTGGGGATTAGAGGAGAAGAGTAATATGCACAGCCACTGACCTTTTATTAATTCAGAAGTCTCATGTTGCCCCAGGGGACACTGAACAACATAGGACGCTGGTATCTCCTACACAATGAAACAAGACAAAGTGTGCTTTCACTCTGAATGGAGATCTTTCTAAACAGTGCTTTACAACCTGATTCTCATCCACCTATTTGCTTTCCATCAGGAGCAACTTGTGGTTCTTCTTCTTTCCCGGAGATGCTTGTGGCGGCTTGGACTGAACTTCCAAGCCGCTCTACCACCTCAGCCACAGCCACCTCTTAATAGTATCTAGGAAACCAAGAGATGGTGGCAGGTTGACAGGATATAATGAAGCACGGGGACACTTGATATACTCAGGCTCACAGAGCCAAATCCTAAGAGGACTCATAATTACTGTAAAAGCCTCTCACTCCTAATGATGACAGTGAAGCAGCTGCAAAGCCCGAGCTCTTTTCGATCATCACTCAGATGGATGCATGTGGTGGGGGCTGACTAAAAATGTCATGCAATTATTCGAGAGAACATGATTTCTTGGATGTCCTTCAGAGTGGGAAGGTTAAAACCAGGCCATTCCTCTGTGTGGGGTGTAGGAGTGTGCTCAGATTTGGATATTAATGGAAAACCCAGTGCTCTAGACTGGAATTACTTATTGATCCCGTGACCTTCTTTGTGTGTTATGAAGTAACATTTCAGTATACAGTTTATATATTGCAGTCAGCCATATTGGACCAATCTCCTCCAGTTAAATGATTTCTGTTATTGACTGAACAATATGTAATTGCTTTGACCCTGGTGAGGTTTTCAGCTGACCTGAAGACATAAGATGAAAATGAAGATGTGCGAGTATGATTTTTTTTTGTGTTAAATACCATCACTGAGCTCTACTACATAGTCTACGATCAAGTTTAAGTGTGCTGTGCACTGCAAAATTTGAAAAGTTGGCTTCACTTAAAAGGATATGCACACAGATTGCTTAAAAATATGACTTCAATCTATCAGGAGCAAAGCAAGAGTGAGTTTACAGCTAAAGTAAAACACCTCTTATTTTATGTTGAATGCACTTCAATGTAATCTGCATGTGATGCAAATGCAGCATCATTTCTGTGCAGACTCTCCATTCACGAAGACAGTCATGCTCCAAAATTTGTGAATTTGTAAGAAAAGGCTGAGTCTGTTACAGTTGACCGTCTGCTGCTCTCTCACCTCTTGTTGCTTTGCCCTTGCCCTCCCTTCATCTGTTCATCTCCTCCCATTACAGAGTCCAAGTATGTGAGGCCACCGCTCAGGTTCAGCAGGCACTGTCTGATCAGATCTTGCCTATCTGCAGCTGCTTCGTTTGTATAACAAGCTCGTCTTTAAACTAGTCTGTAGTCGATGACGCGGTACATAAGTTTCCCTTAGCTTGGAATATTCTGTTTTATTCACTCATGTGTGGAAAAGTTTCAGGTGCAGAATGGTTTGAATTAGCCTGCAGATTATTTGAAACAAAGAAGTCATTCATTCCAAGCTGCATTGTGAGCCTATCCCACCTGCTACACAATCATGATGTCATGGTAGTCCAATTAGGAAAAAGTGACTCCTGCTGGAGCCTCAGTCCGCTCCATTACTACAGTCTGACATGTTGTCTTTTTCCCGCTAACACTGAAATGCCAAATCAGTCGAACTCTGTTGGATATTTGTGGCTCATTTTGACCATAGAAGTGGCTCACTGACACGCCCTGTGCCTTTCTGTGCAGGATACAAATTACAAACACCATTTCCAAGAAAGTCTCTGTGTACAGTATGACATCTGCTTTGGCTATTGTTCTGTCTGCAGCTGTCTGGTTGCGTTTGGTTTCAGGTTTTTTTTACGACTAAATGAGCTTTGGTTCTGAAAGAAAGTGAAAATAACCCATTTCACAACAATGCAGTGATTAATGTGGACATTTTCGGTTCGCTTTCTCAGTAAATCATGTGAAGATCCAACAGCTACAATTCTGACTTGTTACTCAGGGCTGGAAGTTTCTTGCATGCGAACAAGCTCTATGTTGAGCTGCTGAATGAAGCTTCTGTCCAGATAAATAACGCAGCTGATGGCTTTTTGCTATGGCACCCTTTTCCGTTTGGGCTTGAAACAAATAGAGCTTGACTGTAAAATGGAAACATGGATGATTATAGAAGACGGTAAAAGTGGACCGTTGATTATTTCAGCAAAAGCTGGTCTATTTAAACAGGATTTGATATTTCCTCACTGATAAGCCTGCTTGTTCTTTTCCAGGTCACATAAAATATAAAACATGCAACTTTTTATTATGTTTCCAAGCTATATCTTCTGAATGACCCTATACACCTGCTTCTCATTGCAGTACTTCAGAAAGAGATGTAGCACTCACTGTTTAAGGCAGATGCAACTGAAAATATTAATTCCGTGGTGAAGAGGAGGGCTGATGTTGTTTGGTTCTGCTGACCTCACTGACAGAGCGGCTCTGTTTCTGGATAGCAGATGTTCCCTGGAAGTGCATGTATTCATTTCATAAGGGAGACGAGGCCAGCTAGCCCGGTCAGGGTCAGCCTGGGTCTTGGGCTCTTCATTTAGCAGTTTGCCAGGAGACGCTGCAGCACTGAAAGAATGTGTGAACAGGGCCTATTTTGTGATTTAAAGGCTGCCCAGGGTTCTGCCTCTGCCGCCTCTAGACTATTTATACCAGAAGCTGTCCTGCCAGGGCTGAATGAGCTGGGAAATATCATCCCAAAGCCCAGGAGAAATGCAAGCGCTCTGGGAGTAAAGGCTGTTGTTTTTTCAAGCTCCTGCTGACAGAAATTCCAGCGTGAGAGAACCACAGAATCAGAAACTTCACAGTTTTAGACTGTGTCTAATGATAGAATATTTTATTTTCTGAACTGTATTTTGGTAGATCCAACTTCTTTTTTTCCCCTCCATTTTTATTCTTGCCTGTAACTTAAAATACCCATACTCCATGAGCTAAACAAACTCTGAAGCGTAGGCAGATAAAAAGATGATAGAAAGCACACCATCAGATTTCACTCCTTGCACTGGTGCTGATCCTCTTCACACATGAATCTGGATCTTTTTCCTTTCTTTATCAAAGATAGGGCAGAAGCTGGACCCAGTCAGCAGTCTACATAAATACACTGCTCAAAAAAAAAAAAGGGAACACAAAAAAATAAGAGATCCCAGATCTGAATGAAATATTCTTATTAAATACTTTGTTGAATGTGCTGACAACAAAAATCACACAAAAATTATCAATGGAAATCAAATTGCCCATAATTTCCACCTGTTGTCTATTCCATTTGCACAACAGCATGTGAAATTGATTGTCAGTCAGTGTTGCTTCTTAAGTGGACGGTTTATTTCACAGAAGTGTGACTGACTTGGAGTTACATTGTGTTGTTTAAGTGTTCCCTTTATTTTTTTGAGCAATGTATATGATGAGTAGCTCATCTGAAAACATACATGAACATTATTCGCACTACATGTACACTGTTCACAATACGTGTACGTTACATGTATGTGTACATTGTTCACATTATGTATACGCTGTTTTTTTGTAAATAAAACAATTTTTAGTGCAGTGGCACTTTGGGGTAACTAAAATGTGGTGTTATGCATATCTGAAAATAAGTGTTCAAGCACTGGCTCTAATAGTAGCTGTAATTTATTACTTTGTCTGAAACAATAAATATGTAGCTTGCAACGAAGAGGGGTTTTTTTTGTTTTTCATTTGATTGGCGTTTATGAATTGCTGGTTTTGCCATCTGACTATAAACAGCAATTTAATGAACATAAAAATAATAACATGATAACATTAACATACATGTCTGAGTTTTCATACATGAGCAAAGTGGACAAGTGCTGTAGGCCTAGCAAAAATGTCCATAGGATAAGTTTTTGCTAGTAATTAAATATATTTACAAGAGCAACAAGAACTTTACCTGAAATTAGGTAAATACTGGCAACATCCTGCTTGTTTTTCAAAACTAAGCTGTACTAACTTAATGCATTAACATCATGTATACATTTTAGCCTGTATATTGTTTGTCATATTTATTGACTTCTGGCCTCCGCCAAATGTTCCACTATGTGCTCCAGCCCACATTTAGCTCTGTCTCATGCTGAGAGCCAGTATCAGGCCTGAAATGGTTGTTGGGCAAGACAGTCTCAGCTTCTTTTAACTTGATGGAACTAAACTTGATTCGACACTTCTCTGATGATGGCTGTGAAATATTTATGGCAGGGCACAAACTGGGGAGGGCTCAGGAAAGTGAGGGGCGGGGGCATGAGTTTAAAGTTGCAGACTCAGTATCTGCTTTTGAGTGTCTGACCATGGAGAGTACTTAAAATTGTCTCTTCTCTTTACCCACAGGCTGGCACTGACAAGGACGTGCAAGGTAAGAAGTCAGCTGCACGTAGTCTCCATTAGCTTACCATCAGCTGCTATCATATTTTGTCACTTTCCATCACTATGCCTGCCTAGAATCCATTCTTTCTTGGCAGATGATAATTTGCCATAACCAAGTCTTTGCCTGAAGAATAATAATCTAAGTCTGTGTGACAGAATGGAGCCACGGCTGAGAAAGAGCTCTACTTTGAGCGTAACAACATTACTTAAATTCCTTCTGACTGTGCTACAAGAACACCATTATCACAGCACTTTTTGGCCAATCTCCACTTTGTGAACAAAGCTTCTGAGGAGTTGGGAGGGACACACAAGTTAAAAGGGTGTATACATTATAACCACACATCCAGCCCAGATACGAAGCAGTGAGCATCTGACACTAAGTGAAGTATGAGAGTGATATTAGTGTTTGAGATATAAATAAATAGGGAGACGCACACAAGTGATGTTCAACAATAAAATCAACCCTAATAATGTTAAAGGATAAAACTGGAACTTCCTGTTATTTACTCCCATGTTGTTTCCAGGGAAACAAAGAAATCGTCAAGATTAAAGAAAAAGAAATCAACGGTTTTAAAGTCTTTCAGGTTTTCATCATACTGTAGTATCTATAAACATTTAGCAAGCAAAAAAAAAAAGAATTTGAAACAAAACCTTTTTTAGCATCCATGTTTTTGGAAGATATGCTCAATTTTGTTTTTTATGTATTTTCTAGATAAGATACATCCTACATTTATACTCAGCACTATGCAAAGGTCTTGGACCATCACTGGGAGGAGACACAAACCCTGCCTTAGGGTATCACAAGCTAATGTATGCCTAGACCAGTGGTGTCAAACATAAGGACCAGGGGCCAGAAGCTTTGGCTTGCCAAAGACTCCATCTGGCCCATAGGACAGCTTATAAATTTTTTTTTACATGTATGACAGAAATTTTAGACTTTTAACTGTATTTTCATACCTTTTATAGCTTTTCCCACTGATAAACACCTCTTCTGTGGCTATTCATAGTACACCAAATAAGTATCAGTAAGTAAGTAATGGACAAACAATAAAATAACAGAAGGTTCCTGGTTTTTAAAATCTACTGAAGAAATTTATGATTTATCTATGGATTTATAATTACAGGACAGAAATGTTTCTGTAAATTTACACATTTATTTCTTATAATTTAAGCCCAAAACTTTCTTTGTCGTGTGGAGAAACTGAAATATATTGTTGAAATGTTCTTTTTTTTTTTTTTATTAAAAAAAATCTAAAACAATAAATGTGCAGTTGTTCTTTACAATGACAGAAAGGGTATTTTGACTGGTCCATAGTGTAAAATAATTTGGCATCCCTGGCTTAGATGAATGGGAAGTCTGCATCAGGAGGCAAACCTGTATAAAATCAACATGCAGATCCATCTGCTGTGATGACCCCTTGGGATGGGCGCAGTCAAAAGTACCTCCATTTTCTGTTTAACTAAGCTCATTCTTTAGTATACTTATTGAAGATCTACAAGATACTGTGTTTGAGCTAAGTTGTTTTTCATGTAACAGTCTAATACTTTATTTATTCCAAAGGTTGGGATGAATAAACCATTTCTTTTCCTTGTTTTTCTTGTTATTATTATTTTTATATTATGAAAAGGGGTGTTGTTAGGTCGCACTAGCTATCGCTCCTTCAGTTGTGGTGAGAGCAAATGACCAATGTCAAAACTCGTCTGAGCACGTCATCCTGAAACCTCCACACTCTTTTTATGTACATCTAATCTTTTGAGTGAGTAATCTAATGATAAATGGAAATATGTTAGCAGCGTTAGGCACAAGTTCATTTTATCACTTTGTGTCAATAACAACTGTGCCCATTAATATAGATAGTGCACAAATGACGTCCCTACTGAACACATTGTCAGTCAATTCAGTATTGTAGGTGGTTTGTGTTCATTAACATCAAATAGAAACACAAGTAAAAACACTCTGAGCATACACTGCACTGAAAATACAGTTATTTCCATGTCTACATTTTCTTTCTCAGGGAACAAACTGCCTGTGGGTCACTTTTCTGTACTAATGGCACAAAGGATGTTGAATGAAAGTGGGCAAGATGGCCGATCAGGTGAGTCACAGGAATGGACTATCGATGATGGAATTTTGTGAATGTTAAGTCTGTGTAGCAAGAAAATGCTAATGACTGTCCACTGAAGTGCACATGACAAAAATGTTTACCATTGAAAATGCCAACTGTAAAAGTTGATAAACCTAAATTTTGGCAAGAGGCTATCCTCAGTTATTTGTATTTGCCTCTTCGTCCTTCCCTTGGAAATGATGACCTCTTTATTTAATGTTGCTCCATCCAAGTTCAGCCCCCGGGATACGACTTAATGAAGGGACTGCAGTGAAAGGCCTGGGAACAATGTTATATTTAGCCTTCTTGTTATTTCTGTTGGTTAATTTTTAATGCCCACTGGAGGGCTGTGTGTAGAGAATAAGCTCGCTACATTTTGCTCATTGTGCCCTTATAATTTCTGTTGTGCCGGCTCACATTAGTAACACAAAAGCTCTGTTCCTGACCTGGCACTGACCTCAATACTTTATCACTTTTTGTTAACACCCAGGCCTATGAAACATTTAAAAGCAGTTTAGTTAGGAAAAATAAAGGTCTCACATGATCTGTAAATGACTTGAAATTAGATCAATATGAATATTTAATTATAACTGGGCCTTTCGTTTGCCTCACTGTAAGCATTTTACTTTGTCTCTTGTGACTGCAGTCCTGGGAATGTTGGCGGTGCAGGTAGAGCGGGACCCCAAGACAGGTGCCACCATTGTTAGGTCAGTGGCTCCTGTGTCCACACCAGCTGGTGCTCCAAAGGCTACCACTGTCTTTGACGACGGCAGGAAGAGCATCCACACTATCAGTGGGTCAGTAGATCAACCCTCGTCTGAAGAGCTCGGGCAGATCTTGAGTGCCATCGGTGACGTCGGGATGAAAGTGCTGCTGAATGAAGTCACAGTCACACCAACCAAGACAGAGACAGAGACTGTAGAAGCTAGCAAAGGCTCAGAGAAAAAAGGCCTGTCGCTTTATACCCATCCCAGCACGTCAAAGGAAGACTATAGGCTGTTTGGCAGCTCTAGAAGCGATGACTTAGAAGCTGAGCTGAGCAGTGAAAAGTGTGTTGTAAGTATGGGAAACGCAGATGATAAAAACACGATGGCAGTGAGAGACACTTTGGAAAAAGTAGATATCATGGAGAATCAGATGCTGGAGGAAAGTCCTGTCACACTTGTGTTTTTGGGATACGCTGATGCTACAACTGACCAGAGTCAGAGCCAAGAGGAGCAGGAAGGCATGATCACTGTGGAACGAGTGATAATCATGGAGGATGGAGAAGAGCATGACTTAGGACCTGAAATGCCTCCTCCACTTTATTCACCATTAGACCAGGTAGCAGAGCAAGGCACCGGGAAAGAGTCCAAAGATGAAGCAATTCAGGATATTCCCTCGGGTGGAAATGGAGCTGGAGTCAATGTGCAGGCAGAGGAACGTGATAAAGAGTCGCATAATGCATCTCCACTAAGCATAACAGAGGGAGAAGGCAGTTCCAAGCACAAGAGCTGCCGGTGTTGCTCTGTCATGTAACAAATGGCTGAAGAAAGACTCCCTGTATACCATGTATACACTGCTCCCTTTATATGAGTGGGTTTAATAGCATACTACACCATCACCCATCATTTCACCTCCTCTTGCTAATAAAAGTGGCATTTATATATTTGTGAATCTTCTACAACAGCAGAGAACCAACCTCTCCAAAGTGCACTGAAGTCCACTTCCACCCCCTACTGGACAAAAATAAGAATTTCAACATGGTATCCTGCAGGCAAGCTTCTCATACAATTATTTTTTCCCCTCTGCCTTTGGAACTTTGTCCCTTATCCAACAGAAAAATTCCAGATGTTTAGCCATGGTTCCTGTGGAAATGGGGAAAAAAAAAAACATTACTCCATCCTTTAGCATGCAGATCTTAATGCTTATAGTGTCCCTCACTGTTTCTGGTATTAAAAATTCTTACCCCGCTACTGAGGGCTGAGATTTTGAGTGTTTCTGTGTTTTGATGAGGAGTTTAAATTCTACAATTTAACATCACCTTTACATGTTGAGTTTCTTAAGATGGGTTCAGATTCACCATTTCTGTGTAAAAATCCAAACGTTAACATTTTGAGAAATTATCTAATTCTTGCTCAGAGTTACATGAGAAACTTTATACTTTTCTAATGTCTGTGTAGTTACTGTGAAGCTAAAACCAGCATCTGGTTACTGCTGGGCTCAGGCTGTAGATAACCCCGCTGACATGGCAACAAGACATTTTTATCTCTCCGTTTCTGTACTGATTAGGCCAACACTGATTAGGTGTTAATTAGAAGTTCTGGCTGGCAGATTTTTTTTTTTTTTTTTAACTTCCTGGCAGTTGGGTTTGTTGGTTTCATGTTCACAACCCACATGCCAAGTTAAGAAAATTGGTTTGTAGAATTTGTTTAATATTTTTCTGTGGCACTGATCATCTCATCTAATTCTTGGGGAAAGAAAGTAAGTAGCATACCGCCCACCTACTTGCCTTCACTATTTTAGGCCTAATATATACACATTTAAAAAATACTTATACAATATGTTCTTCCTATTTAATCACTGTACACAATCTTGAAATCAAGGACTTTTTATGACTTTAATGTAATTTTTTTTATCACCGAATTTAGGTATAAACTGACTTGTGGCAGTGGATGGTAAATGGGATATGTTGTAATATGACAGATACCAGTTAGTTTATTGATTGAGTCTATTGTGTGTAAAGTTTTACAATTAGATTTGAGATGTACTCACAAGTTCACACTAAAGCAGTAAATATGCAGACCTTCCATATTTGCTTCTGTATCATACACTGTAAAAAAGAAATCCATGTAAAAATGGAAATTTTCTGGTAGCTTGGGCACAAGAAAAATACTTTGAAATGACATAAAAAGATGGAAATTACCGAAATTAAGGTTCACAAATATTCTGTATCTTTACAAAGCAAACAAAAGAACAAAAATTTCAAGACACAGTTTTGTGACTTTAAATTCACGGGACATGTTTGTATTTCTAAGATTTCCTCTGTTTAGAATGAAAGGTGTTTACGTGTGTAAAAACAGTAATAACACCTACAAAATGCTGACCACTGCTGTAGTACAATTAACCAGGCTTAGTTTTAGATTGTGTAATTTAATGTAAAAAAAAAAATCTCGTACATTTGATGCATCTGTAACTTGATAAAATATGCCACCATACTTTGATTTATATGTTCAAAAATATCATAATCCAGTTTTTAAACTAGCAACTGGGTTTATCATTATGAAAATATGAGATGTTATGTTATATAAGCTGTTAAATGCAACTTTACATCTAAATCTTGAATTTTAAAAAAAGACAGTTCTTCATGGTTAAAAAAGGTAAGCCCACATTAAATGACTGGATTTAACTTTAACACCATAAAATATCATTTCAAATTGTAATATACTGTTAATTTATGATCACAGTAAATTTAATATGATTCTTTATGAATAACTTCACATTAAAATATGACATTTAGCAAAGGTTTACTGTATATATATATATATATATTTTTTTTTTTTTTTTTT
>VVHJ01012293.1:12734-37946 GCA_015107715.1 Tylochromis polylepis
TCCCTCCCTTTCTTTTTTTTTTTTTTTTTTTTTTTTTTGGGGGGGGGGCGTTGTGCATTTTTGGGTTCAGCTTATCTTGCTTAATAAAAAACGTTTAAAGCTCAGCTTTAGTTTTCACATTTCGCTTCCCAAGTTTGCTGCAGGGTCCACTTTTGTTTTCATTCTTACAGATGCTTATATGTGCTTACACTTGCATTGCAATGTCTAATAAAGCAGTAATCATTTAGCCATGTGAGGGCTATTAATTATAAATGGCAAAACTTAGTGTTATTCACATGTAAACGTCAGGATTACAGGGATAGTTTAGTGTTGTTTTTACCTAGACTCTTGGCTATATAGATGGGAAAACACATTTTCCACAACACATTTTACATACGGTTTTAAATTTTCATTACTGTTAAAATCTTTATAATGAATACTTTAAAAAATAATACTAATAAAAAAGTCACCCATGATATTTCCCAAAAACTTGACGTTTAAGGATTAATTAATTAATGATTATTCTCAAAATTCTTCTCCAGTGAGAAGATGAGACTTTATCGTTTCTTCACACTGCATGAAGAGTATTACGGAAGGTTTTGATGAGTAATATGAAAATAATAAAACTTTAAAAACATTAAAAGCTACAAACAACACGAGCACTAGCTATGGTTGTGAGTCATTACCTTGATAGGTTTGTGCCCAGGCGCGGCCCCAGGCTGGCAGTAGGGTTTGGCTGCCAGCAGGGGGATGGGCCTGGAGGACACAGATGGCGGGGAGGGGAGAGCGTGTGCCGGCTGTGTAGGGCGAGGCTGCCCTTGTGCACTCTGTGGTGAAGTGTGTTTTGTCTGAGGCTGTGGATCTCCTGTGATCGCAGCCTGTTGCATCAGTTGGGTTTGGGGTTCATTAAGCTCCAGAGACTGAGGTGACACACTCTGTGAGTCTGTGACTGTGGACAGAGGACTGGTTGGACTGTTTGGTGTTAGAGGGCTGGCGGCTGATTTCTCTTGCTGATCAGTTGTGTCTGTCTCTTCAGGTTTTATGTGCTCCTGATTTGTAACTACAGGTGATTCTGGTTGGCGCAGAGGCTCTAACATCTCAGAATTATTAACAGGTGATTCTGGCTTGTGCTCTTTGTCCAGCTCATTTAGTTCGTTTTTGGGTATCGAGGTGGATCTGGGTAGTTTTAGGCTGTCCAGTACTGCATCACTGATGGTAAAGCGGAGAGCGTAACGCTGTAAAACCAAGGCTGCCTCCTCTGGAGTCGCTGCGTTTCTGTAGGCTTCACACAACTCTGCTTCTCTGCGCTCCCTAAAAAGAGCAGCAACACAAAGCATTTGTGGAAAGGTAGAAATACTATCACGATACTAAATAATGTTTGTAAGGAAAACAATAAAAATGGTCTCTGTATAATCCTTACTTCTCCTCCACGATCTCTTTATAAGTCTTAATGCTCTTCCTCTTATCGCCGTCACGTCCCTCCCCCTTCATCCTCTTTTCTATTCTCTTCCTCTCCTCCTCCTTTCTGATTAGATCCTGTGACGCGCTGCGGCGGCGATTCTTCCAGCGAGCCAGGTCCTGTCACAAGTTCACATCATTAAAATGTGGTTCTTATTTTTTCCAATGCAACCTAAATGCTTCCTCACATCACTCACGTCTTGCCAGTGGTCCTCATCCTCCAGAAAGTTGTTGTACTGCTCATGCATGTGTTCATGTCGCGATTGGCTCAGGGGCGGTAAGTGTCCCACCTCCTCCTCGTTAAGCATGTCACCCATACTCACACTCCTAGAAAAAAGAAAGTTATAGTGTTACCTTAGATAAATCCCTAAAACACCACGGTTAATCACTTTGCCTCATTTGGCTCTGGAAAAAACCCCACCAAATTTAATCTATTATTTGCATTTAGCGACATCAGTGTGTGTGTAACACAGAGCTCAAAATAACACCCAAGCTCTAGTCTAAAACAACACACAGTCCATGATCAAAAAGCAGCAAAAACAGGAAAAAAAGTCTTGAAAATAAATGCAACTGCAGCATTTTTCTATAAATATACACAAACACAGAGAAAAACATGCACAACCAATAACTGTCCACTAAGAATACAAACTGCACTCCTTAATTTTCTTTGCTGTTTTGACAGAAGTTAGAAATAAATGGTTGTTTAAAAAATATTGCTCAGACGGTAACGACCTTTCTTTTTAAAGCCTGGACAATATGTCCTATTCTGGCTCTGGTTTCTTTTGGTTTAATGATGGCTATATTATTTATACATGAAACAAAACAGATACAGCATGATAGAAAAAATTGAATAAAATCAATCTTTCTGTGTATTAGTTGTGTATGTGTTGTCCGTGTCTCAACACAGTAACAGTAACAGTAACAAAGACATGTTACTGTTTGTGCAAACTAATCGCAAAGCAGCTAATAAACTGAGCAAACACGACCATAGACGGTATATAAATGATGGACATAGCTTCCAGGCTTAAAACCTGCACTCCTGTTAACGACAAGCAGGGGGCAAAAAAGACTTCCAGTTGTACACCGTAAAATAGAAAACGGCTGTGCTTCGTTTCTTCGTGACCTTTCCTGATGAATTTATGGGCTCAGTTGCTGGTTTCAAGTGCATTATGGTCCTCGGTAGATTATAAACCCAGTTTCTCAGTCAGAACCACTCCTGCCTCGCCGAGTACAGTTTTGAAACATCAAGATGGTGGTTGGCAAAAATCCTCATCTCCAAGCATATGGGACTTTACTAACCAGTGACTGTGGCACAGTGACTGTGTCCATCTTTTATATACAGTCTATGAACATAAGATAAGAAACACAGTTATTCAACTTTTCAATGTGGTATAATCTGATGGAGCCTATGCTGATGTGTAGTTTCAAATGTAAATGCAATCAATGGAAAAAAAAAAGCCCAACACTATTGATGAATTATAATGTATCAAAGCACATTATTGTGAGCATATTTTTGGATTCTACTCATGTGTAGCATGTCCATATTGTCATCATGCAGGTGTTCATCCAGATTCACAGAGAAACACTTACTCGGTGTCCTCAGACATAAAAGAAACTCGTCGGCTCATCCTAAAACAGCAAGTAAATGAGAGGACAGAGCAGGTGAGGGTATGGGTAAGAGAGGGTTTTGCAGGCGCCCTAAATTCACACACTACTTTTCAAAGCTAGCGATTAAACATGTGGAATCACTAGCAGAGGGAGATGTTTTGCTTTACAGATCTGAACAAAATAACAACAAATAAAAACTACTAGAAAAGCAGAGCAACGATCCCATTCATCAAATCTGGGAGGGGGAGTGATAACACACGCAGAAAGAGCTCAACAGTTATCTCACATCATTGGAGGAAGCTCGTCGTCCTCCAGCCAGAAGGGTTTCTTTCGCGGTGTCGCATTCACATCCTTCTTTCTCTCCTCCACCTCAGCTTTTTCCTCAACTCTCTCCTCCACTTTCTGCTTTTCCAGCCCTGACTTCACACTACAGACCTGGGCAGGAGCAGGACTGGGTGCAGGCACGAGTGAAGGAGAAAAGAGGGGTTCAGCAGTAACTGTGGCAGAGGTGTCAGGGACCATCGCATCTCCGCTTTCTTGCTCTTGCTCTTCCTCCTCCTCACGCCTCTCTCTCAGCACTGCAAACGTGGGACTGGTTGGAGCTTTGGATGGCAGGGCCTGTGGCTCCGCTGCCACAGCAACTATGCTGCTGGAACAGCAACCCGGTGACAAGGCCAAGATTAACAGAAAATACGCTTATAGGGTAAATCAAAACCGCATCACAGAAGACTAAAGCTGATCCGCTCTGGATCTGTTACAACCTGCTGTGAGATCACTGAGCGGGTTGTGGTTAGACGACGCTTAAATAGTCAGGTCACCCAAACTACAAAATAATGCTTTTCTTGTCAACTTTTCATCTGATGTACTGTAAGTTCCACTTTGCTGTTGATGCAAGAAGGTGCAGTGTGAGTTTTTAGACCGTTTATCAGGGACGATGAACTAACTAAAACAGCTCACTGATTCATTCTAAAGTCACACTGTATGACACTGGATGCTATCTGTAGTAGCTACAAAGTATCTTCCTGTTAAAGGGGTGTTCTTCCTTCCTACGGTTGCCAAGTGCTTGATTATAGAGGACTGTTGCAGTTCTCTGTAGTTGAAAAACTGAACTGAGCAGGTTATAGTGGCTCCATGCTGATGTGGCTTAGTTTACATATTTACTTAAGAAGAAAAAGATCCCTGGTTTCATTCTGGGAGGGGACACAAATCCCTTTGAGGTTGTGTTAGCCAAGGCATTATGTCATCGGTGTAAAAATCTGCCAGATCAAATGTGCGGAGCTACCTGCTAAGGAACAGCTGAAAGCATCTTTCGTCATTGGAAATTGTACAATGAAACAAATGTCATTATCAAAAAACAACCAGTCTACCAGAACAATATATTTGGAGGCTGGTGCAGAAGATTTAGGTAATTATTTGTAGTGATGATAATTTAACTGGATATTGAACATGGCACACAGGTAAATCTTGCTACTACATGCTGTGTACATCTTGTGGCCTAGCAACCACCTACCAACGGGCTAAAATGACCCATTTGTAGCATTTATGCCCCTGTAACGCCTTATAAACACATAATTTCTTTTTAATTTTACGACAATTTATATCCACAAATTTGAAGATTGTGTTTATATATATATATATATATATATATATTATATAATATGACATAATCATGTTGCCACCTATCAACAGGCTATGATGAGCTATTTTTAAAGCATTTTGTGCACCTATAACACCTTGAAAAAGCATCATTTTACTTTCACAACAAAAAAGTAAAACGATGCTTTTGCATCATTTCACTTTATTAAGATTCTATTTATGTTCACATAACATGAACATGACATATTATGAGATATATGATATACTATAATGCAATCATGTTGCATGGCAACCGCCTAACAATGGACTAGAAGGATCTGAGCGTTACTGGGGACCCAAAAATGGACTAATTACTATAAGTAATCACATTTTCTTAGAGTGATGAAGAATATTGGTTTACCAACAGCATGAAAATACTAAACAGCGCTGCAGCATGGGTAAGTACTAGTTTACATAAATATACAAAGCTTTCTGGCAATTTTATAGATTTGGAGAATTTTTATAATTGGGTATAAATGTGTTTCTCATCTCTGCCTAAAACAGATTAAGTATTTACAGACTTTTTCAAGTTTACCTTTTTACATAATTAGGGTGACCCAACCTTTAAGAGTTTCAACCACTTCAGAGTGAAACAGCAACCGTTTATGTGATTCAGCCGTGATTCATAGCCAACAGTCCTTTACACAACAACGAAAAAAGTCACGCCAAACAAAGCCAACGTTAGATGTCACGACAAAACATTCAACCACATTAGTTCAAACAAAGCACAAATGAGCCAAACCATGTGAGAAACAGAGCTGTGAGAATCCGACCACAGCAGCAAATCAAAGTCAACTAATCCTTTCATATGAATGAATGAACATCACACTCCACACTGCAGGCATTCAGAAACACTCGCAAACACAACGCAGGCAAATCGGGATCGACTGTAATTCACCTAGTAAATATGCTAATGTTAGTACTTGAAGATGTAAAGTAAACATCATTAAACCTTCATCCTTGCTAGTAAAACACTCTTTGTTAGTTGCAGTAGTTCACAAGCACCACAATTTGTTTTCATTAAATACCTTTCACCCTCCTTCTTTTCTGTCAGCTTAGGCCTGCTGTGCAGCTGCTTCATAGCAGACACTGGACTGATGTTATACTTCAGTGATCCAGGTACAGGCAGGAACTGATTTATTTTAGCTGCGCTCGCTTTTTGGAACGATCCCGTCCTTCGAGCCATCATATCATCTTTCCCCGGGTCAGGCACAGGCACATTTTCGCCACACTCATCCTCATTATCACCGTATTCTTGCTCACCCGGAGACACTGATTGGATCACTGTTTTCTTGACCTGCTGTTGAGGTGCTTCCACGGGCTGCTGGTGATCCACTCTGTGATAAAAAGTCTTTTAATTGAAAGAACTAAACACCACATTTTAGAACCTCTTTTATGATGCAGACAACACCCAAGCTTGTTAGTTGCATCTGCACCCTGTTAGACACAATCCAGATCACAGCTCAGCCCACCTGACGTTCAGTTTCTTGCACCTGTCTGCCTGTACTTCCTTCTTGTTCCGCAGAGCAGCGTCTGTAGTTACGTCCCCTTGTGTGCAGCGTTTGGAGGCAGGCAGAGGCAGGAAGCGGTTGTAAGTCACTGTAGCGGTGCTTTGTTTATGGAAAAGTCCCGTCCTCCTTGCCATCATGTCATCTTTCTGAAGATCCGGGACTCTCCCCTCTTCTTCTTCCTCCTCTTCCTCTGTTCTCCCCTCATATTGAGCGAGGCGGGCATCGATCTCAGCGGGAGTGGGAGCGGCCTTGGTGGTCCAGGGTGGGAGGTCAGCAGAGGGAGAGGTAGTTTGATTGGGGCCAGCTCCAACTACCTGGCTGTTGGAGTATTGCATAAAAGCTCAAACTACAGCAGCAAAAAATGGGTCACGTGCACCTGCAGATGACCCAGATATGGTGACAAAGCCCAGGCATTGACATGCAGAAAAGCACAGCAGCAAGAGCACAGACCGAAGGTCGCAAAGAAAGAAAATATCAACATTCAATGTTTAGGAAACAAAGCACACAAATGTAACAAGGTACAAAACTAAGATATTCAAGAGGAGTTTTAGTTATTATCATTATTATTATTTTGTACAATTGTTTGTTTATGGTTGACGTATTGTGACAATCTCCCCCTTGGGCATTAATGGCCAGAAAAGTGCACAACATCAAGAGATGTTCACTTGAGGTTGAAATATAAAACACTACACTTTAAAAGTGAAGTGTTTTATATTTTCATTTTCTATTTTATTATACATCTGTATAATATTATAATTAATTGGGACAAAAATACGCTGATCATCAAATTCTAGTTGCGTCATCCTCGAATGTGCGCGAATGTTTGTTCCGGGTTTGAAGAGACCATCTCAACGTGTTCCAGAGACATGTTGAGACATCATTGAGTCAACACCCTGAAAAAATTGGTCAAAATTTTCTCAGTAATGAAGTGAGGACATGACTTTTCTTGTCTTTTATAAATTACCAAATCATTTGGCTGTCATAAATCAGATTTAAGGATAAATCTGCGACAGGGTTTTCCCTGCGTAGAACAAATTCTGACATCCTCTCAAAGAGAATGTAGTCAGAGGTTGTCAAGGAAAATCCCTCACTTTGTACTTTTTGTTTTTGTGACTGCATTTAATTAAGCACATTTCTCTTCATCACATGCTCAGAAGCAATGGGCACTTTACTACATGTATGTGATGGTGCTTGTGTGCATGTTATTCCATTAAAGGCTCATTCTGAACCAGGAAAAACCCCTACAGCTGATGTATGAGCTGCCCGGCAGATTTATCAAGCTCTGTTTGCTGCAGTGTTTACTACATGCATGTGTGTGTGTCAGTGTGTAGGCTTTCCTTGCCCATTAAAACTACAAGCAAATCAGGACATTGCAGCAAAGACCATTCAAACTACCTATTATACAAATTCAAGTAGGAGCAATGCAATAAGTGATGCAGCACAAAAGCTTCCTTGGTGCGGTCCATACTAATGCAAGCAACTTGGAATTTGAGCCACTAAGTTGCCTTCTGTTTGGCCTCGTCCATACCTGCGTTCCCGCTCTGAAAGCTGGGAGCCCAGGCCAATGGTAGGCATGGCTACGGTTGCCTTGGAAAGGAGTCGTCTAAGTAACTCCGTCTCCTCGCCTTCACTCGACTTGACTGTGTCTATTGGCTGCTCGATCTCAGTCACGCCCCCAAAGGTCACAACTTTGCCGTGACCTCGTCCAGCCTTTGCTGATCCGCTGACGGGACCTCCATAATTTTTCTCCAGGCAGGCCTGACACACGGGGCCTGGGCTAGTATCACTGTACATACAGTCTCACAAATTAAGACCCAAAGCCACAAACACACACACACACAACACCAGCAACACCACAAGCAGGGGGAAAAGAAATAATGAGCAACTACAGACAAAGGATGAGACTGTGAAAACAAAAGAAGGATTACATGGAAATGTTGAGTCAGATAGTGAGTATGGATGCACAAAAGAGGACAAAGCATGGAATTTTATATTCGAATCACTAAAGCACTCATGTTCGCGCGCGCGCACACACACACACACTAAGCATTTGATCTATTCTAGGTGGTCACATTTTCCTGCTCACTGCTGCTCCTCTGGGAACACAAAAAAGTCTTTATCCCATCTAATGACATCAGCACAGGCAGAGAAAAACAAAGCCAAGCAATGCTCATAGCCAACAGTCGCCTCTTTTTTGGTCTCACACACAGTCTCATACACACCGGCCAATTCCCTGCTCCGTTTCAATGCCTGTCAAAGAAGACTGAGGAGGACTGAAGTGCACAATGATGAGGAGAACAAACAGCAGGCGAGAACACAAGGGACAACAGAGACGAGGGAAGAAGGGAAAGCCCGGGGAGATGTAATTTAAAATTACTCTGAATATATAACAGTAAGAGATTGTTGGGAGGGCTATAAATTTTATTTAATTTAAAGGCTTAAGCTAGTGACAGCTCATAGTGTTGATAATTATTTAACTGCTCATAAATGTAATAAATGTGACAATAATACGCAAACTTGTCTGTTTGTTCGCTTGTTTGTCCGCAAACTCCTCCTTGACCATCAGGAGTTGAGCAACCAAACTTGGTACACAGATACATCTTAGGCCCCTGAAGGTTTTTATCTATATCAGATATTATGATGTCATCATGTTTACTAGCAACCACCTAGCAACAGGCTAAAGGGACCCTTTTTTCCCCCTCACATGCACACTAAAAATCTACCACCCCCCCTTTTTTTTTTAAACTTTTCTTAATGTGATTAAATATATCACTTTGCCAGCACGAATGGGCCAAACAGTGCTGTAACACAGGCGTGCAGTAGTGGCATAAAATATATTAGTGTTTGACATTTTGAGAACTATGCCTATTTGCCAGGAACAAGATCCGAAACTTCTTGTCCTGACAAATCCCCCTAGCCACTAAAATAATCAAAGTGACACTGAAACTAATAAAAGCTAAACTGTAACAAAACATTTTATACAATAAAAAAGCTGAAGTGAAATATGCAAAGCTACTCTGAAACTAACCAAAACTCATGAAAAAAAGAAAATTATATTAACTGTGCTCTTGTGTTTCTATTAAGCTACAGTGAGTCAGGAAAAAATATTGGGAATTGGAAGAAATAGGTAATTTTGAAAACTCCTAACTAAAAATTTAACCAATTATATCTCATTTATTATGCACAAAAAAATCAAATCTAAAGCAAAATCTCTAAATTTTCCTGTGACTGTTTAACTACGTGTTGTTTTTTACAATAATTATTTATTCTACAGTTATAATTTCAGGTATGTATTTTTGTTATTTGGGTTCTAGATAGCTGAATATTCACTTCTCCGCCTTTTAAAATTTTATAGAAAGCATCTCATTTTCAGTTTCATTATCTTCAACCTTTTTGATAACATTTCCTATTAAAACACCAAAAGTGATACTCTTCTGTGTCACACCCTTGTTACAAAACACTGTTGGAAAAATACTGCTGGGAGTTTTAAAGTGGCTTGCACAAACTGAATCTATATTGCTTCAGCTAAAAAAGGAATTAAGCACTTCGTTATATGAAAACTGCTTACCAATAAATAGCTTGCTGATCTGATCAAGACTAAAATAAAACAAGAAGCAAACACACCCACCCACACCACCCGTTCTCTTGTCACCTTTTAAAGATCACACACTTTGCATACAGCAGCATTTACATGCATTGTCTTGCGTGTTTGCTGAAACAGACTGTGTGTGTTTGGGCACCTTGGTTCACTCATCCTGAGTCTCTCCCACTTCTGCATATCTGCCTGGCTCATGGAGGAAGACACAAAGCTGACCGGGCCATCCCTGTGAGGGAAGGGCCTACGCTGAGCCCGTCTACGGGCCAGGTCGTCCTTCTGCTTATTAGGCATCGCTTTAACCTTTCCCTCGTGTCCCTCGTCCTCCTCATCCTCCTCTTCCTCATGGCAAGAGGGAGAGTTTAGGAAGGGGTTGTCTCTGCGTGTAATGATGTCAGCGACTGCCTCCTTCTCACTGTCCAACCACAGAGCCAGTACAGCAGCAGCACACATCAAAGTGGAGCGCAACACATCAAACCACAAGTGACCGCAACAGGCAAAGAAACAAAGAGTGAGGAGAACGTTTAGAGGTGAGCGAGAGAAAATCGAGTCAAAACATCACCACTCTTTGCTAACCTGATCTCCTTCTCCTGAAGCATTTGCTGCGAGGCTCGTCTGATGTCCTCCCAGCGCTCTCTGTCTTTGTCAGTACATAAAGGAGGCGGGATGAACTGGTGCACTTTCGGTGCGACTGTGCCACGATGAGCTCGCCTGGATGCCAAGTCATCCCTCCGGACATCCGGAACTTTCCGTACCGCTGCTTCCTCTTCCCCGTCAGAGGGGGAATCCCACGCAGACTTCTGAGAGCTCAAAAAGTCATTATCACAGCGGAGGATGATGTTCGGGGACGGTGACCTCGGCTCCTTTTCCTCCGTTGCGGGAGGGCTGGGGTTAGAGACGGGGTATTGCAGCGAGGCAGTTTCAGAGAAGAGTAATGTGCGGGTTTTGATTGACATGCACCCAAACTGTTGTTAGTCCAGGTCAGTACTCAGATGTATCTTTATGTGTTTTAGAAACACAAGGACACATGACACAACCACAAAGAATTCCCATCAACTGAAACCTCTATCACAACAAAAAACTGACATGGCTTAACTGCTCCTATATGTTTCTTTTCCATAAAACCAGCAACGACAAAGTTAGTTTGCAGTCACACCAGACATCAGTGGGCTATCACACAAACATCCTCCTTAAAGTAGTAAGACAGTTGCAGGCAGACAGCATCACTAAGCCAAAAGTTGGTCTAGAGCACCTGTTTATACCATCAGAAGTTCATGTTAGTGCATGTAAACAAAACCGTTTCTCCACCACAGCAGAGGCAGGAGTTGTCATGCCCATCCTCCCTGACCTGCTGTAGCGAACGACAGCAGGAAGAACTTTAATTCCCGCCTTCTCCAGCTTCTGCATCCTCCTCTGCTCCAACACTTCCTGGGTGACCACTTCCTCTTCCTGATTTTCCCCATTGTTCTCAGGTGCCCAAGTGACAGTCTTGGGGGTTTTGTGAAGCAGTGCAGTTTTTTTGCATTGATCTGGAGTAGCTTGAGGCTGACTGAGGAATGGCAGGAAGATTAAAAAAGAGCACATTTGTGTTTTTTGTGTTTTTACCTCTTTTTTCACCTCGATTTTTGTTTTTCCACTGCGACACTTCAGAATTTTATTGCTTTAGAAATCATTTAAAGCCAAATAATTTATTTTTAATATGTTGCTCATTACCTCCGCTGCTCTCTCTCTTCCGTATGTAGTTTTCGTCGTGGAGTTGGGACGTAGGAGGTGGCGTTGGTTCGGTTAGGAAGAAATTGGTTAAAGGGGATGGAACTTCTTGCTTCTTTGCTGGAAGTCCGTCTGGCCAACATGTCGTCCTTCCGCACATCTGGCTTCCTGTTGGGGGCATCGGCCTCCGAGTCGCTGCCTCGCCCTGGGCAACAAAGAGCAACAGAGCATTACAGAGAAAATAATGCTGAAGGTCATGCAGTTATTTCAAATTAGGCCTTCGATATAACACATAGAGACATACAGGACCCAGTTTTCACTGACACTGAGATGCGCTCTGTATTTAACTCTTATCAGGATAAGAGAAACCACATTTAAAGGCAGCCAATACATTTTAAAAGCCACTTCAGTTCCTCCTGGTAGCTTAAAAAAAGACTCATCAGATTCTCACATAACAGGAGTTTGCCTCCCAGACTGCAATCTAAGATGTGGTTAATGTTGTTAAAAGGGTGTATTTCAACGCAAACCATCTTTTCCTAATCCTACCCGAGCAGAATTATTTCTCAAATCTAACCAAACTGCAACTGAAAACTGAAAATAACATCAAAGAAAAGAATGCTTTCTGCCTCAAAGCCCTGACAGCAAATATCTCCCACTAGCTCGACCAGCCTTCATTCACAAAAAGTGACTGAAGGCAGTGACAATCCCCTTAGGTATGAATCCTGTTTGTCAACAAGTTTGACAGGCTTTAGATAACTAATTTGCACATTAACAACCACAATAAGTGCAGGATCAAGATAATGAGATTAGTACCAATTATTTATACCAGGTGCAAACACCCACGGATGAGATGTCATTATCCCGCTGAAGCACTCAGATGTAGATCACATGGTAATCCCTTGTGTAAATGTTCTTTCTTAATGTTGCCAAAGCAATAGTAGCACTGTATTTTTTTATTACATGTAACATGATGATTTCTACTTCTACCTCCGTGACCTACAGGAAACGTAGGGAATGAGGCTATTTCTGGTTTTGAGGTAGTGTTTTTCTTGCAATCCTGCTGAGCATACGGTATATTATAGTGTCGACATAAAAGACACAAACAGGATGTCTGTGATACCCCCTCCCTCCATCACACACACATATATGGCATGTGACAGACAGGATGTTAACCTCAGCCTGTGTCTTTTCACAGGTCCAAACCTCTAGAGACTGCTGCTAAGACCAACAGCTGCTGCATCTGGGACCCAAAACACACACACACATACACGGACACACACACAGGCTGTGATATTCAGCTGTTGCCCTCAGCCAGTCTGACTGGTCGCACTATATGAAGGTTAAACAACCAGCATGCTGTCGAACACCAGTGAGTCTATTTCTAGACGAGTGGATTTGTATAGGAATGCTGTAGTTCAGTATCTGGGTATCTACATTTTTACAGTTTTCCTTTGAGAGTCGTTTGGGTGCTATGAAGGCCATCAGCTTAGCAACAAAGACTTGACACAGCAGAAGTGGCGAGAAGCAAACCCAGCTCTCTAAAAATATAAAAACAGGTTCCACTTCAGAGGCGTTTCATCAGAACTGACCATCGCTGTTTCCTCGATTCACAACATCGGGAGAAGGGCTGTGCTGCGAGCGTGAGCCAAAGGAATCCAGACTGTCAAGAACAAAAGAACACATACCAGAATACATTAGACATGATGCAACTGAAGTCACTGATGGGACAACTGTTTAAACACAAATGGCGGTCAAAAGCAACTCTTGGACTATAGAAGAGTAGCTTTGAGTCATTTACAGTTCAGAATAATCCTCAGGGTAGACCGGGGTGTCAAACATAAGCCCCAGGGCCCAGAGCTGGCCTGGCAAAGATAAAAGCAGTCAATGTTCTCATCTGATACACTCTAACATCAGAATAAAAACTGTGCGCCGGATGCTTCATGGCATAAGTTTCCAAGGCTGAGGTAACTCTTGTAGGTGTGATGTGTAGATGCCCCATTACTTTTGTCCATATTTAGATGCCCCCCCACCAATTCAAAAATAAAGTGTGAACAACTGGTAGGTAGGGAACCCGTTCTTTCTCTGTGACATCATACAGAACAAAGAGAAAAACACTGTACGAATGTCGAGAGCAGTCTGAAACCTGAGCAACAGCCTTACAGGGATTACTTATATATACACTGACCCTTTTATTAGAAACTTTGGCCATGCCTAATATAAGCATCTGCCATCGTAAGAAAATTAGGAAGAGCATAATAGGTTCATTTTAAATACCCTTGAGCCTGCAACAGCAAATTATACGGCATGCTTGAGCATGAGTGTTGACAGATGTGTCTCACCTGTCTAGGGAGTTGTCTCGAGTGTGCCGTGGTGGAGAAAGAGACTCACTTCTCTCAGAGTCCCAGCAGTCATAACCACTGTCTCTAACGCTGCGCTTCTGTGAACTGTCCCCTCCTTCCTCGCTCTCCTGTACACACATCAGGCAACAGATTAATATGCAGTCGACTGCGTGAAGCAGGAGCGATGCATGAAGAAGCTCAGTTATGGGTTGTCAAGCCTAAGAAGCAAAAACTAGAAAAACGTTTTTTTATTTAAACAGTCTTGATTCAATGGACAGAGTGCACAGATCCAGTCTGACAAAATTTTCATATCCTGTCCACAGGTGTGGTTGTGTAACAAAAACAAACCCATCTCCTGTTTCCCATCTCGGACACCCCAACAAAGACAGGAAACTAAGAGATCCATCCTCCACACCATCTGCCCTTTCTGTACCTCACAGTGATTTCACTCACCAACTTCATCTGAGCGAGAAGCCCCTCGAACTCCTTGAGGTTTAGAGTAGGCCCACTGTAGGAAGCGCAGCCACTGGCGGCTTTCCCCAGCCAGTACACTGTGTTCAGCACCTGAGAGACACAGCCACGGGGGTTTGGGGTATATTTATAAATGCCAAACACACTCATACTGAAGCTAATGAAAGAAAAAAACTGATAACAGCTCACATTCTTTAGTTTGCGGTTGCAGTCTGAGTCCCTAATAAGAGAGAAGTATGTTACTATTGCATGTTACTCTGCTACTGTAAAAAATACAAACCACACATTTGCACATTCACTCATTTACTTGAGGTTAGCTCGTATGGAAGTGTCCTGCAGGTCCCCTGGGTCAAACAGCTGGGCGCCCTTCAGGCCCAACTCCTCGCAGCCACGCAAAAAGACTGACAGGTTATCCTGGAGGAGACAACAACAGCCGGTCAGTTCATCACTTTGATAAACAGGGGTGATTTACAGAGATCAGTGTCACACTGGAGAGTGTCTCCTTACCAGCCCGGCGATGGGGGTGGGCAGCCTGTTGATCTTCTTGACGAGTCCTGGTTTGATTGCACTCAGGAGCCTGCGTAGAGGAGGGGGAGAGGCTGAGATTTATTGAGTCTTATGGGAGTTTGTGCATGCTGGTGATGCTTCAGACATCAAAAAGTGATATGAAGTAAGGTCACAGGCTTACTCGCATAACAGGATGCCATTCTCCAATGCACTGCGGAAGTCCTTGTCTCCAAAGCTCTTCCCGGTTACAGCCTGTGGAAGAAGGACAGGAAAACACAGATGTAAAGGTGGTGGACTGGGACACACGGAGTGCAGCTCTTTGTGTAAAATGGGTGAACATTTCTTTAAAATATCACAGAATAATTAAAACACCTGTGGACTGTTCTATGTGATCAGTTAAAAACAGCCCAAAACTCATCAAAATGTTCTATTTACAACATTATATAACACAGAAAAAAAGAGTGGTATTATACTACTGTTGGTAGAATTAATCAGCAAATATTTTTCAGCTCTTTTGTTAGACCAAACATGCACTGATTAGCATTAAGACGCTAATGTGAAAGATATCTCTGCTTTACCACTACTTGGCAGATCAGATCACAATCTGGTCTTTCTTTAGCCCACACATAAACCCTGAGTAATGGGGCAGCCTGTTACCACCCGCTCATTCAAGAAATGGTCTCTGGAGGCTAGGGGCCTCTCAGGGAGTGTTTCGAGTCTACAGACTGGAGTGTGCTGCTGGAGTCACAGGATAACAACATAGATGTGGACAATGACAGCAGGATGGACACCATCAAAGACTACATTAGCTTGTGTAGACATGCTGTGGCTCCAGTTAGGAACACTTGGCTGCTTTCCCAACAAATAAATAAACCCTGGATCATGAAAAAGCTCCTTAACTAGAAAAAGCAGGCATTCGGAGAGGAGGACAAGGAGAAGCTCAAGTGTCTGGAGTGGGAACTGAAGAGGAGCCTGAAGCAGTCAAAGGAAAATGGTCCTGGAATAGTGGAAAACATCCTCTCTCAAACCGGTGCTTAGAGTAGAGTGACCAGTTGAGATAAATATGACCTTAACCTACCAAAGTATGAAGACCCTGGAGTGTCTGGCTCTCCCCCTCATGAGGCTAGGCTTCATGTCTAGGACCCCCTCCAGTTTTTGTCACCAGGAACACATTGGATACAGTCCTTTACAAGCTGCACAGGACCTACACATACCTAGAGAGCCAGGATGCATGTGAGAATCTAGTGTATTGATTTCTCAAGTGTTTTCGACAAACTCCAGCCTCTCATACTGAGAAAGAAGTTGGAAGGGTTGGGTGTGGATCCCTTCCTGATGTCCTGGGTAACAGACAAACTGTTAGTATGACCTCAGTTTGTCAGGCTGGTGAACTGTGTCTCTGGGACGGTGAGGTGTGATACAGTGGGCGCACAGTGGCCTGTTTTAGCACCATTCATGTTCACACTATATACAGCGGACTTTAAATACATGCAAAAATACTCTGATGGCACAGTTATGGTGACATGAATCAGGAGCGGACAAGAGCAGGAATACAGGGACCTTGTGGGTGTGGATCCCTTCCTGATGTCCTGGGTAACAGACAAACTGTTAGTATAAGCCTCAGATCAGCTGAAACACTCAGTTTATTTAAATCCGGGTTGAAGACTCACCTGTTCTCAGCTGCATTTGAATAAAGCACCAAATCCGCACAGTTTTACTTTAAACTTACATTTTAACTACTGATTTTATCTACTGTTCCTTTCTTTTTTTCCATCTTAAATCATGCTTTTTATTTGTTTTTGTTTTTTAATGTCTCTGTAAAGCACTTTGAATCACCTTGCTGTTGAATTGTGCTATATAAATAAACTTGCCTTGCCTTGCCTTGCCTTGCCTTGTGGAGGCCTTCAGGGACTGGTGCAGTAGGAGCTGCCTCCCCGTTAGCACAGCTAAAATTAAGGAGATGGTGGTGGATTTCAGAAGAGCTACAGCATCCCATCTGCCAGTCTCCATACAAGGCAAGGACGGGTCCTATTGGATGGCAAGCTGGACTGGTCCCTGAACACCGATGCTCTCTACAGGAAGAGACAGAACCACCTCTTCTTCCCACTGAGACGGCTGGACAAGCTGGTGGAAAAGCCAACTCTGTGCTTGGCAGAAGGCTGGACTCACTTTTTTACAAGTGCTCTTTAAATGATCATAACTCTGTTACAGTTTATGTTAGAGATACAATTCAAATGGTTTCATAAAGAAGAGAACACATGCTTTACGCAAATATTTGGTTTATCATGGTAGCACAAAGCATTCACGAGATAATGCTATCTGAACACAGAAAGAAAAAATCAGCTCCACCTAGATTTTATCATGCGCGCTTCACATGCTCCTCAACCATTTTGGGCTAGAGAAAAAATTCAAATGGCTCCTGAAAGGTGTGAATTGTTTGTAAATTTACAGCAAAAGTGACAAAATATGTCCATTAGGCCTGTAGGAAACTGTGGTGAAAAAACTGAAACCTATACTGGACAACAGTAGACACCCTCTGGGAAACGGAGCCACCTAAAAGATCCTCTCACACTCACGCACATTCTGCTTCCTGCTACAACCTGGATGAACTGCATGTCCTGATTTTATCACAATTTCTAAAATTATTTTACACATCTAATCCTTTTATGGTTATGACTGGAAGGATGATTGTTTCTTTAAAATAAGCTCCTAGATATTTTAATTTCCCTTTGGCAATAAATAACATAGTTCTCTGTCTGAGAAGGCATCACCTGGCGGTTCTTCCATCATTATTTGCAGCCCATATGTGAAGCATTTACACGCAGGACACATGCATACACAGCCCCTGGATTTGTGCCTCTCTGTTTTCCTAACAGAGGAACCTGCTCCTTCCTTGCTCACCCTTCCCCCAACATTTTTTTCATAAGCTGAAACCAAATTAGAATGACGCTATGTCGCTGACACACTGCTCAGTGTCCTCACTCTATTTTATCCAAAATGTGCCCATATGCCGCAGCGATAACCTCAATCCTCCAACCTAGGCTTTGATTTGGCCTCTATCCTGTAGGATAGGAGGAGAGAATCGGGAAAACCAGCGGTGATTTACCGCCCTCACACCAATGCACCCGCACGCCATGCTTTCAGGAGCAGTTGTATAACCAGAGGCCAAAGATGAATGAAAGAGAAGAGACCGATGCTATTTAGACATCTAATCCAGATTAGCAGAGATTACAGTTAGCACCCAAACCGTTAAATGCAGGCCCACACTCTCTGATTCTGATGTTCACATATACAGACTGGTGGCAAATTAAAGGAAAAAAAACCACACGGTGTGTGGGTCACTATGGCTCGTGAGAACAGTTTTAATCCTCCTTGGCATTAACAATCCAAATCTCTGAGACTCTTTGGGTGTTTTGATGATGGTGGGAGCAAGTGTTGTCTAAGATGCTGGTGTAAAATCTCCCAGAGATGTTCTACTGGGTTTAAAATCTGGCGTCTGTACAGGCACATTCTTCACATGACTTTCATACTCGTCAGACCATTCAATGACCCCTCGTGTCCCTGTGTACGGGGACATCACCCCAGAAGAGATCACTCTCACCAGATTAAAGTTGATCACTGAGAACAAATTTGAATTTATTGGCCGGCATCACTAATTAACCTAACTCCACAAAGTGCACATATTTGGACTCTGGGAGGAAGCTGGAGTACCTGGAGACAACCCACGCAGACATGGGGAGAACATGCAAACTCCATTAACAATTTGTTATATTAAAAAAAGCAAAATTGAAATAAAATACATTGTATTTCATTTCAATTTCTCTTTTTCAGTTCCGCTGCACATATTGTACTTGAAGAAGAGCACACACATGCACAGTGCATCTGTAGCTATGAAAACCATATCACTTTTCTTTATTGTTACATAAGTGATGAACAGATGTTTCCCACTGGCATCCACTTCTTTTTCTTGTCTTTCATCACTCTGTGTGTCACCCTCTTACACTCACCTACCTACAGAGAAACACACACACATAAAGCTTATATGTCTATCTTTGTGAGGACCCTCATTCACATACGACATCTCCTAGCTAAATCCTAAACTGACCCTTGACGAAAAACGTGTTAACATGAAAGCAGCTCTTTGAAGATGCATCAGGAAGAGAGGAGCAGTCTCTCCTCAGTACGGGGTTTAAAACGCAGGCTGGTATTCATTAGGTGTTTTAAAGACTGTGAAACATTTAGAGCACGGTCATGTATAATTTACTCCCAGAGTAGAGTACTGTTTTGAGGGGAGAGCAGGACGACTGTTTGTGTTTTGTATAGGTCGTGTGTGTGTGTGTGTGTGTGTGTGTGTGTGTGTGTGTTGAGGAGACAGCAAACAGACCGTGGGTGGGAGGTGGAGGTGGTTAACGATTGGTTATGTGAGCTGAAACTGAAATAAATGCAGTGATTAAACACAGTGACTAATGTAAGTGTGCATGTTTTTGATAGAGAGCTCAAAAACATTGAAGCAGAAGAGAAAAGAGAAGATGCCAAAAGAAGAACTGGGGCTTTATGCATTGTGCGTATTCATGTCAGCTACAAAAACCCAAGCCAAAGGCCTCTGAGGTATTTCCGCGTCAGTAACAGTAATTCGACCCTCGCTCATGGTGGATCGCTCTGCTCACCCTGCATGAATGGCAGCAGCAGCTACCATTTAAACCCTGAGGTGTGTGTGTGTAGAAGGGCAGGGGAGAGGCAGAAGTAGGCCAAAGTACCCTTTATTTTAACACCTGTGAAAAGATGGAAAGCATGAGAGAGTAGACAAATAGGAAGCTAAGGAGGAGAAAAATATCATGCGCTGTAATCCATTTAGGTGGTAAAAGACAGGGTTTCACAGGTCCAGATTAAACATGAGGATAATTTGGGGCCACTTTGCTAAAGATGCAGTTTACGCTCGTCATGCAACTGTCAGAAAACCTCCTGAGTTAAACCTACATATAATCTTTTTTTTTTGCAAAAATAAATGTTCTGTAATTTTGTCAAACCCTCCCGGATTTATGTTAAATACAAATTCAGAAGCACTTCATTATGTAATTCCTGCTCACTTGTTATGCAAAATATCTGGAAAAAGATTAACTTTTTCACTACGTAGTATTACTTAATATATGATTAGGAAGTGTCAGACCAATATTACACCCATCCTTATACTCCGGGTTTAAAATCCATCCATCCATCCAAATTTTAATGAGGTGATGCTTTTCTTTGTGAAAACAGATCCAATATGAATTGAACACACAATGTAAGAATTTTCAATTTTTCCAACAAGATGCAAACCATGTTTAGCCAGTAATGAGAATTCAGGGTCATAGAGGAGCTGGAGGCTATCCTAGCTGCTATAGGGCCCCTGGACAGATTCCCAGTCTGTCACAGGAACAGAGAGACAGCCAATTAAGAATCACCAATTAACCTACTAAACTCCACTCAGAAAGGCCAGATGGTGGAGCTGAACCCAGGACCTTGTTGCTTTGAGGCAACAGAGTTAACTATAGCGCCACCATGCTGCCCCGCTTTGTGCTTTTTGTTTATTTTGTTGTTAATTATACTAAGTACTGTACCAATGAAACAAAGGAATCTATGCAGATTTCTTTGCCTCTCAGCCTCCTAGCAGATATACCTATGGCATCCATTTCAAAATCCTCATTCATGAATTATCGTATTCACAAGATTTTCAAAAATTTGACCTTGAGGTCTCCGGGATTCAAATACATCTGAGATTTTCAGTAGATACACCTATAATATCAATTTGAAACTCCAACACGCCTCGTTCTCAAGTTATCGTATTCACAAACTTAGGTGTCCATGCTGGTTGCCCTCCCGCCCGGCAGGGTGACAACAATACAAAAATGGATGGATAACTTTTTTTTAAAGTATGCAAACCAAGAGATAAATCGGCCATTGACATTAGCAAATGTCATCTTATTTGCCGGCTGATATCTGTCAACCAGGCTGGTACCATCCAGTACTGAAGCTGAGCCTTCCAAAAAAACATATTTATAAATTTTTAATAACTTCATTCACATATTACTGTATTTTGTGGATAAACTGTAGCCATGTTCACTACATAGACCCAGATCTCAAAATTCAATCACATGGTCAACAAGAATAAAACTTGTTTAAATATTTCACTATTAATATGGTTGTGTGTAGATTTCCATGTGCTTTGAACCTTAAAATGTAGTACTGTTTCATGCACTAGAGACTAATACCACATTACCACATCCAATCGATCTATTGTCACAACTGGATTTTTGTGCATGTTGTGCAAACCCTGAGAGTGACTTTCCACAAACCAAAGAAACCTCTGCTAACAGCGAGCCTGTGCAAGTGTTTTGAAATTCTTTCATTCACCATCTGATGCATGGAAAATCCATGAATCCACGCTCTCACACTCTCCCGTGCAGGCCCGGCTGTCTGTCTGAGACTATCGGCGTTAATCTGACTCTGACAGCTGTGACATCTGGCACACACACACACACTTATTCAGGCATACACATTCTTCAGTTTATTCCCCATGCATCTGACTCTATCTCTTGCTATGTGGTGTATGCTGCTGACAGCAGAGGCACACGTTTGTCTCTGAGGTTCACGTTGAGTTTAACCTGCTCAGCAGCTGTGACTGTGTGCATGAGCCCTGAGACACTCCTGCCTTGTCTCGTCTATAAACAGATAGAAAGGTTCTGTCGGTGCCAGTCGAATTTCCTGCTCAGGTCATTTGATGATATATAGCCTACTGCCCCCGCTGGAAAGAGTGACACCTGAGAGCCTGCCCGTGTTATGTTCCCATAGTGACCGGTGTCACCCGACCGGGGCGTGTCCGAGGAGTGTGCAAGGCTATGAGAAGTATCATGCATAGCTGATTGGCATGCGTGAGTGTGCATACACTTTGCATAGTTTACAGACATGGCAGACAGGCACTGAACGAGCTGCAGGGAGTGTTTGGTGGCATGGTCATCCCTGAATCACCACCCCCACCTGTGAGAGTGTAAAAATACCCCACGAGGAATAGGTTGAGCCTGAGCAGCCTGAAAATAACTGGAGTATTAGGAGGCAGGAAGACGACAAAGCAAGAGGTACACAGGGCAAAACGCAGGAGAGATTAAGATTAAGAGGCCGGCATTAACCTAGACTAGACTGTGCCTGCCGCTGAGGGAAAAGCTAACACCGTCCACAGCACTGGGTCAAAAACTGTCAGGTGCTGAAGCTGTATTTGTAGTTATGAAAGTGACAGATGGTCCCAAAAAAACAAAGAGGACTCAGCCTGTCCAACTGCAGAAGGGCTTAAAAATGACCGTTATCTGCAAGATTTAGAGTTTTAAGATGAACCCGAAAGTTGAAGACCTATTTTCTCCTCGATGAAGACACAGTATTGTTTTAAAGTCTCATCTCAGTACCTTGAATATACTGCTATCTTTACAAGTTTGGAGGCAACACAGCAATGTGTATGTAAAGTTATTTATCTAATGCTTGTTAAATGATGGCACAAGTCACAATGAATAGAGTGCATGTAAATAAAGCACGCACAGCCTGAAACACAATGATGACTACTCCAAGTTATGGATAAAGCTTTCAAACTTTATAAAGCTGAACAAGTAACAAATCTGCAACCTTTAGAGCTCATCTATGAATTATCTTTAAAACAAATCCATTATTCTCATGTCGACAACAACCAGAAGTACCCCATTATCACTGACGCAGCTAACGGACCGTCAGTGCTTTTACTCTTCTATCCTGTTAATCATTATGCAACCCCATGGGGTCCTGACCTCCAGATTAGGAGCGACTGTTACACTGAGTGCACTGGCTGGTTGTTTAATCTCTCACTGGATTTCAGTCTTATCTGTATGCACTCATTAAAGCCCTGTTCACTTAAGCGAACTGTTTGGCTATGACGCTTTCCTGAATCTTAGCTTCTCCTCGACAAAAACATGAGTATTATTCAGTATTAGGTGTGCTTTCTTGTACAGACGTAACCCTTTGTAGCCTGCAGGTCAGGACTGTCGTTAAAACGGAACAAGTACTACTGAGGACAAAATGGATGTAGAGCTTGCTGTGCTTTAAATTTGTTTGAGCTTCAGCGTCTTAAAACAGGTTCAGTAACGTCACTGTTTACTGACTCATTTTTAGGCTCTTATTTACTCTCTGATTTCCATTTTTGCTGCAGTTTTTCACATCTCGTTGATGACAGGACACAGACTTACTGTATATTAAAATTCAACCAAGTGTGAGCTCCAGTGCTGTGAAAAAGTATTTGCTGCTGTCCGACTGCAAAAGGGTGACTAGAGTAAATACAAAATGCAGTCTTTAAATGATGATTGAGGGAAAGCGGCTATCCTAATTGCCCCCTCAGCCTAATAACAGGTTCTGTCACCCTCGGCTGCAAGAACTGCAATCAAGCTTTTGTGATAACTGGCTGTGAGTCTTTCACACCACTGTGGAGGAATTTTGGCCCACTCTTCTTTGCAGAATTGTTTTAAATCACCTACATCAGATGGATTTCAAGCATATGTAAGTCTTGACTTTGATGAAGCCACTCCAAAATCTTCATTTTATTTATTTATTGAGCCACTCAGAGATGGACTCTCTGGTGTGTTTCTAATCATTGTCCTGCTGCGTAACCCAAGTGCTCTTGAGCTTCAGGACATGAACCGACTGTTGGGCATTCTCCTTCAGGATTTTCTGGTAGAGAGCAGAATTCGTGGTTCCATCAATTACAGCAAGTCGTCCTGAAGCAGCAAAACAGCCCCAGACCATCACACTACCACCACCATGTTTGGCTGTTAGTATCATATTCTTTTCATGAAATGCTGTGTTTGTTTTATGCAGACGTAACAGAACTTAAAGCCTCCCAAAAGTTAAACTTTTGTGTTAGACTACAGAATACTTTTTTGTCTCTGGGATCATCAACATGTTTTTTTTTTATAAATGTGAGCCTTTGTGGTCTTTATGGTCAGCAGTGGTTTTCTCCTTGACTCTCCCATTTTTGCCCAGACTCTTTCTTAATGTTGAATCACAAACTCTGACCTTAACTGAGGCAAGTGAGGCCTGCAGTTCTTTAGATGTTGTTCTGGGTTCTTTGTGACCTCCTGAATGAATCATAAATACGCTCTTGGAGTAATGTTGTGAGGCTGGTCACTCCTGGGAGGGGTTCACCACTGTTCCAAGTTTTGTCCATTTATGAATAATGGATCTCACTGTGCTTCACTGGAGTCCCAAAGCCTTAGAAATGGCTTTGTAACCCTTTCCAGACTGATATATGTCAATGACTTTGTTTCACAGCTGTTCTTGGGTTTCTTTAAATCGTGAGTTTCTTGAGATCCTTTAGTTCCTTTAGGTTGCTACCTCACTTTTTCAGATAGGTTCTAGTTAAGTGATTTCTTGATTCAGCAGGTGTGGCAGTAATCAGGCCTGGCTGTGGCTAGTGAAATTGAACTCAGCTTTCCAAATAATGTGATTAATTACAGTTAATTCTTGATTTAACAAGAGGGACAGTTATGATTTCATATAGAGCAAGGTATGTTACAGATTGCCTTTTTCCCTTAAAAAACGAAATCATCATTTTAAAAATGCATATTGTATTTACATCTTTTCTAAGTAGGACCATGGAGGAAACAAAGTTCAATCTTTTCAGGGGCTTTATCCATAACAGTATCGTGTTCTCTCTCTACCAGAACCTGTGGAAAACTGGCTTATGTACAGGACAGCCAGCACAGTCTGTGGGAGTCCTGTGAAAACACAGCATGGTGTGAGGCTAAAGCCAAAACTTAAACTTAAAAAATAATAATAGTTATTTTGAAGCACCTCCAGTCCTTTATCTCCTCGATCTCAAATGCTGGCTGGCAGGTAGTTGAGCCGCTCTGGAGGTATAAAATAGGTCATAAGGCAGCAGCTTCGCGGGCAAACCGTGATTCATCGCTCGGGCTGATGGAAGGAGGCACTGTATCCGAGCAGATGATGCTGGAAGCGATGCAGCAAATGATAATCTCATCCGATGCGATCAACCGTGGGTACAGTGAAGCATCTCGTGCGTGAACACTGGCCCGGTTTCATAACCATGGCAACCGGAATCCCCTCGCGCCTCAAAAAGGGGGGCGTTTCTCCTCCTAGCAAGTAGAAAACAGGCTCTCCATCGTCCCTACACAAACCGACACTCTGCGGGCTTTAACTTCACGGTGGCGGTTTATTTTCGAGCCGAGCAGCGGTTAAAGTCCCTACAGAGCCGGTGTTGGCATTCAGTGTCATTAGGACCACGGCACAGGTGAAAACTTTTCACACGTACAGTGGCTGTTGTACCACACGGACACCGCATCGTCCCCCCTCCTCCCAAACAGGTGACGATGCGCCGGGGATGATTATTTATATC
>VVHJ01012299.1:9103-22275 GCA_015107715.1 Tylochromis polylepis
GAGAGAGAGACTCGAGGCCATGTTAGCAGGATCCATTTCATAACTTTTGAATACTAATCATTAGCATAAATAAAGCTGAAAGTAGAGCCATGTTATAAACTAGTTTGAGTCAAACAGCTATATATTAAAGTTATAAAATCACGAACACCTTTTGTATAATTACCCAAAGGAAATTTTTTTTTTCCAAGAAAATAATCTGTATACATGTTTATTAGTTTTACTTTACAAAGTATTTTTAAGAGCTTTTATTTTATCGGTATTAAATAAACATGTAAAAACCTCGTCAACATTTTTGTCATTTTAAAATATTAAACTGCAATATCAGAACAACCTCAAAGGCTCTTGTGTGTTCCATAAACTGATACAAGAGCCTCAAATGATATTCATAAATTAGTATCACATAATTTACTAATCATTGTATTTACATGGAAATTAGCTATGTAATGAGGTTGTTGTAATTTTATATTTAACATATCAAGTGGTATTGCAAGAATGGACAATGGGTTAAATAACTTGTATGGAGGGATGTTTCCAATAATTTATATCTCTGGCTTTAATGGACATTCTTATTTTTGCTGAAGTAGTAGGTGACATACTACCTTTTACACATGTTAGAAAATTGCACATTGGTTCAAAATTCTTAAAATATGCTTTAGATCTTCATTATTTAAGTATTGTAATGATTTATTGAACAAAGTAACACATTCACACAACTCATTTGTCCTTTAAAATATTTAAAGGTATAGTAAAGCACTTGCTAGACAAAGTTTACAGTGATCACAAGCAATACTGAAAGTTAAGTAATGTAATTTCAAATTAACATTTAGAAAAAGCTTATAAATAACAGGAAAATATATCGATTGTATCAACTCTATTAGGCTAAATTATTATTAAAATTACAACAAGATGGACAATTTAGCATGGATTAGTTGCAGCTAGTCTCTCTTTTTATGTCACAAACTAAAGCATGAAAATCAGTTAAGCTGCATGTATTTATACATTCATGGACTGGAGCTTCATTTATCAGGCCAACCTTTGAACAATCAGTTGGCATCAGAATCCTTGACATTAAGGCCAAGCATATTAGAAAGGCTCAATGAATATTTGTCATTTTCATCTGATGTAGAAATATCAGGTACGGTCAGCCCCGGCACAGACTCTGGTTTGTCTACTTTGAAAGTACCTCCTCTGACTAAAGATGAATCTCCTGCACCTGTAGATGTATTAGCATCAAGACTTGCGCCAGTGAGTTGTAGATCAAGACCAGTTTTCTCTTCAGTTGGTGACACATTAACTGAGGGTGCCTTTTCTTTTGCGATTTTCAGTCTCTCCAAAATGTCGATCTTTTCTCGTCCTTTTGATGTTGCATTTACTACTGGCAAGCGGATCCCTTTACTGAAAACATAATCCTTTTCCTCCAAGTCAGATTTTATTGAACCCAGTGTATCAATAATTCCTCCTGTGCCATCAATGTTGGTTTTGGGCAGTCTGTGAAACTTGAATACAGGAACCTCCACCTCCGGGTGGGCCACATCAGAGTCAGAGCCACTCCCATCAAGATCTGCACTGGCGTTAGCCTCTACAGATTTTGTTTTAGACCCAAAAAGGCTGAACTTTGGGAACTTGAAATGTGGCAATTTGGGCTTTTCAAGACTTGCATCTACATCTGGAGCTTTCACATCTACATCAGGTCCTTTAATATCACCTACTTTTGATGCACTCAAATCTACTGCAGGAACAGAGATGTGTGCGTCTGTTGTAGGCTTATCTATGTTGACTCCAGGTACCTTAATTCCAGCCTCAACTGAGGGATTAATACTGGGAACTTCTACTTCAGGACTTGAAAGATCAAGTTTTGGATGCTTGTAATATGGCATTTTAAAGTCACCAAGGTGGGTATTGAAATCCGGATCTGGAGTTTTTAACTGGATATTGGAACCTTTGAGGTCTGCTTTTGGCAGGTTGACATCCAAATCTGGAGATTTCACATTGGTATCAGGTGCTTCTAGTTCAATTTTTGGCATACTGGCCTCAATGTTTGGTGCTGAGAGACTACCATCAATTTTTGGTGGATACAGGTTGACATTTGGTGCTTTCCAGCTGAGATCAGATGACTGGAGGTCAGCTTTTGGCATGTTAATGTTAGTTTTTGGTGCAGAAAGATCAATACCAGTTTTAAGACCAGCATCCAGATCTATGCCTGGAGTACCAAGATCTCCCTCAATTTTGGGGGCTGAGAGATTCAAGTCTGGTTCAACATTGGGTCCTGTTAAGTCTGCATTGGGTAACTTTGCATTTACATCAGGAAGAGACAGACCTAGATCTGGACTTTTTAGATCAGCATCAACATCAAGATTGGGTCCTTTCACTTTTGGCGCTGATGAGCCAAATTTTGGCCATTTTATTTGGGGAAGCTTGATTTTTCCTGCATGGGCATCAACCTCTGGAGCTTTAATATCTACATCGGGGCCTTTAAGATCAGCTTTTGGTAAATTTACATCAAGATCTGGTGCATCAAGACCACCATTAATTTTTGGTGCAGACAAGGAGAGAGGTTCTGCTCTGAGGTTTACATTAGGTGCATCCACTTCAGCTTTTGGCATATCAATATTAGGTGTTTTTAAATCAGCATCTAAACTGGGACCCTGGACTTGTGATCCTTTGAGTTTTGGCAATTTAAATTTAGGAAACTTCACCTTAGCATCAGGTGCATCAAGGTCAAGATCTGGACCGCTAAGGTTAAGGTCTGCGGCACTGATATTGCCATCAATATTTGATGCCGAAAGATTAACATCTGGTGCACTTATTTCTGTATCAGGCTTTTTGAGGTCCACCTCTGGTACTGTCACATTGGAATCAACATCAGCCTTTGGACCTTTCAGTGTGCTAAATTTGGGTTTCTTGAAGTGTTTGGGTTTCCATTTGAATTTTCCAGATGGGCCTTCAATGTCAACATCTGGAGACTCTACATCTAATTTGGGAGCTTCCAGATCAGCTTTTGGTAACTTTAGATCCACGTCTGGTGTGTTTATCTTGCCATCAATCTTTGGAGCTGAAAGATTCAAGTCAGGGGTTGAAACATCAGCATCTAAATCAACATCTGGACCATTAACCTTAGGACCCGAGACTGACCATTTTGACTTTTTGAAAGTGGGCAATTTGATCTTTCCAGATGGAGATTCAATGTCTACATTTGGTGCTTTAACATCAACTTTGGGTAGATTCAGATCAGCATCAGGTGCTTCAGCAGACAGACTGAGGTCAGGTGCTTTCACATCAGCATTAAGATCAACATCTGGAGTTTTCACCTTTGGCCCAGAAACCAAGAATTTAGGTTTTTTCAGTGTTGGGAACTTGATTTTGCCAGAAGGTGGGTCTATGTCGGCATCTGGTGCTTTGATATCAACGTCAGCTTTGGGTAGATTGAGGCTCATGTCAGGTGTACTAATCTCCCCATCAATTTTTGGAACTGAAAGATCAGCATCTGGTGTGCTTAAATCTGCATTGAGGTCCATATCAGCTTTTGACCCATTAAGTTTGGGTTTTTTCCACTTTAGATGAGGCCAGTTAATTTTTCCTGAAGGAGCATCAATGTCAACATCTGGGGCATTGACATCTACATCTGGGGCCTTGAGCTCAGTTTCTGGAAGACTCAGCTCAGCATTTGGTACATTAATGTCACCCTCAATCTTTGGAGCTGAAAGACTTAAATCAGGTGTCTTTAGGTCTGCATCCATGTCCAAGTCTGCTTTTGATCCTTCAAGTTTGGGCTTCTTCCATTTCAGGTGAGGCCAGTTGATCTTACCAGATGGAGCTTCTACATCAGTATTGGGTGTTTTCACATCCAGATCAGGCCCTTTAAGCTCTGCCTTTGGTAAATTTATGTCAGCATCAGGGACATTTATCTCACCCTCCACTTTTGGAACAGAGAGCTCAACATCTGGTGTATTCAGGTTTGCATCCAAGTCAAGATCTGTTGAATTGCCATGAATTTTGGGTTTCTTCCACTTCAAATGAGGCCAGTTGATTTTACCAGATGGGGCATCACCATTAAGATCCGGGGTTTGAACATCTAGATCAGGGCCTTTGATATCAGCTTGAGCCAAGCCAACATCCACATCTGGGGTACTTAGATCACCATCAATCTTTGGTGTGGAAATGCTGGCATCAGGTGTAGACAGGTCAGCATTTAAGTTGGTATCTGGTCCTTTGAGTTTTTGACTTTTCCATTTTAGATGGGGCCACTTGATTTTCCCTGAGGGTGCCTCAATATTAGCATTTGGGGCTTCTAAATTTACATCAGGACTATTCAAATCCACTTTTGGCCCATTCAGCTCCAAATCTTTACTTTTCAAATCTAACTTTGGAGCCGACAGGTTAAGATCTGGTGTCTCCATACTTCCACTGACTGAACGAAGACCAGGATCACCAGAGACATCAATGTCTGCTTTTGGTGCATCAAGTTCAGGTAGATTGAAGTGTGGCATTATGAATTTTGGGGTGCTGTGTTTTATTTTGCCTTTGACTTTGACTTCTGGTTTGTTAATGTCTAGTGTCGCACTGGGAGCGTTAAGATTGGGAGCTAAGACACTGATATCAGGTGCTTTAAGGGTTCCACTTGAATCTGATTTTATATCTGGCACCGTAAGCCCTGCTGAGGGCATTTTAAATGTGGCACCAGCATCAGCTGATGGCTTATTTAGGCTAAGATTGGGAAGGTCTCCATTAAGAGTCGGTTCATTTATTTTAACCCCCAACCCTTGTGCATCATTAAGCTTTCCATTCAGGCCATCAAAGGAAACAGTTGGTCCCTGAGCTGATGCATCCAGTGACAGATCCTTCTGTAACATCTGTTGGTAATAAGAAAAAAAAATTTAAAGCACCAACTTTATTATACCATTATTAACCAAAATTATTCTGAGTAGCACAAATAATGTCCAGTTCATCTCCACTGCAGCAAGGTGGGGGCAGAAATGGGAAATAGAAGCTGTCATGGATGAATAGGATGGGCTAGTTTTTAAATAAACCACCACCTCACAAAACATCCCCATACATTAGGTGACTTACATCAGTAAAATTATTCTTTGAGCTACAAGTTCTCATATATTGTATATTTAAATATGTAAACTGACTTATCTTCTTAGGAAGCACTAATATGCATACTAGTCCAAAACAGAAATCTAAGCACCATTGCTTAATTTTGCTAACAGATTTGAGAAAAAGATTTTTGCACTTTTATGCACTTTTTTTTTTTTCAAAAAGTCTAACTGGATTTCTTTTCAGATATCTAGTGATTTGACAGTTTATGGGAATTCACTGAAATACTGAAATTCAAAATTTCGACAGTTCCCACACACAAAAGGGATTAAAAATTTATAAATAAAAAAATATTTTATGGTCTTTCCTTTAATAACGTAAACAAAATGTTCAGCATCAGTTTCCCCATAGCTTGATGTTTACCTCTGCCGAATCTTTGAGACCTACTCCCAAAGAGCCAAGGTCAACACCGGTGCTCAAGTCCTTGTTTGTCAGAAGATTTATTTTGCTTTCGTATGGCTCCAGTACCTTCAAGATTTTCAGCACATCGTTTTTCTCAAGTTTATCAAGTTGTATTGTTGCTGCAACAAACTTTGCCCCTGGAACAAGTAGAAATGATATCAAATTCTTTTTTCTATTAGTGCTTATTGAATTTTCCAAAAATATCAACTAACAAAAATGAATCTGAAATTTTTATCTTACCAGATTGGAGGCCACTTTCTGCAGAGACTGTGTCATCTTGGATTCCTGCAACAACTACTCCTTTCTCAGCATTATCCAGCACAAGGCTTTCTGAGAAGCTTGCACTCTTGCTGTCCTGGTTCTTTGAAAGTGGTTAGAATACAGAGTATGAGATAGTCATACCATTTTTACATCAGGCAATTTGTATTTTAGATTAAGAATGTTTACATTTTTGCATATAATTGTTAGCCACTGTATGTGTAACATTGTTATGCTTACCATTATTTCTATTACGTGCACATCCACATCACAGAATTTATATGAAAATTCAAGAAAATGTGGGAACTACAGCAATATTATCTGTAAAACAAAAGAAAGCAGAGTGAGTTTTCATTTAAAGCTGACACCTACTAAGCAAGATGCAACGAAGCAATGCTGAATGTCACTTTTGTTGGTAAAAATAAAATCCAATCATTGCCAGTTATTTTGTTTAAAGCTGTACTCATTCTGATATCATCACGAACAATGCAGTCATCAGCAACATGCAGCTTTCACATCATTAATAAAAACACTGATTTAGGTATACTGTAGGTGTGGCTTAGAAAAGTGTACTTGTACTAGTATGTGTGTTACTGTCACTGTTTATACCTGTACAATAATACCTGATAATACGAGCCACATGAACACATACAGTACCAAGTGGAACATGTTTTTTTTTTTAAGTCATAATGCAGGCAAAAAATTCAAGAGCCAGTAAAAAAAGAAGGTATTTTTATTTATTTTTTCCTAACGCTGATTGACAGAGAAACTCTGACACCCACAAACCATACTGTCTCACACTTCAGGAATCTAAAGCCTCTGCCAGGTTTGTTAAGGGGAATGTATGCATCTAAACCAGTTGGTTTGGATGCATTCTGACTGACACACCGGCAGTCCTGGATTCAACCACACCTCAACACATTCGCATATAAACACTAACGTAATTCACTTGCAGCAATGTCGAATAGAAAATGACCTAGCAGGCTTTAGAGACATGCTGTGATAAAAAAAAAAAAATTTTTTAAATCTAAAATGGAAGGGGAATCAACAGTGTCTGCTTTATCAGGTTTATACTGTCCACCGGTGCTACAAATCAAACTTGATCGTCAACACCATGGTTTAAAGTTAACTAACAAAAAGAATTAGATGTGGTAACAGACATAGTTCACTAAAAATCTAAATGCAAACAGGACTTCTGAAAAAAAAGAAAGAAAGAAAGACAGAAAGAAAGACACCTGAAACATTAACCTGTACTTACAAAACTAACTGCTAACTATTGATTATTACTGGCCAACACCCATTCATAAATACTGTCCATCCCAAGGATTGGCAGTACAGGAGTTCTTTTTTTTTTTTTTACCAATATAGAAAAACAACTACTAACCAGTTAATAACCGGATGACAGTAGATACATTTATTTCTTCAGTGAGAGCTCAGAAAACTGTAGTCATATGGTCAATGACACCGTTTCAGGCATTCTTGAGTTGCAAGGAAACTGTGCAGTGGTTTTGGGCTCTACCTTATGTTTCCCCAAACCAGAGATTGGCAACAAACAGGAAAGACAGTAAAATCAAAAGACACTTAAAAAAAAATGCATTGCCGTTAATAGGTGTATCCAGGGTGGCAACTTTAAGAGAAACGGCTTCAATCAAACAGGGTGTGAGTTCAGTGACAGCAGAGTTTGGCATGTCCACAGTTGTGAGGCTCTGCAGCTGATAGGTGGACTCTGTCAGCTTAGTTTAAAATCTTTACACCAGACAAACTCGGCAGTTTTATGCTGACATATAAGTACACCAATATAATAACTTTAAAACAACAATGACACAACACATAATGCCAGTGTTAAAACGTAAGCAAACACCTCATCTTTAAATGGCTTTAGTTATTAATTCAAACTTTCCACCCAAATCTGTGAGATGATTGGGGTCAGTTTCAGTACTCAAAGGAAAACGTTGTCCCCTCCAGAACATAAATGTAACTGATGTTAAGTACAGAGTTGAACCTATACCAAGTATAATGTACGTTTTACTGAAATGCAATTTTTAGTTTGTGAAATGAATAAACAGTAAGGGTGGTTTTTTTTAAATCAAATCTCTTCCAATTTATTCCAAGCATAGATTGCCTCATAACAACCAAAAACAAGCAACCAAATTCACATTTGATGGACTTACCGTGTGCTGATGCCAAAGACACCTTCTCCTTAGGAAATCCTGGGGCTAGATGTCTCCTCTTCAGTGTATCACTGCTGCTATGTAGGCAGGACGAGATGAATCTACCAGTTGAATACCTATAATCCAGGCAAACAGGTTAGGGAGCATCAGGACCGCCTCTTTTGGAGCCCCCTTGCAACAAATCCACACCCACACACCTTAACTTAAGACTAGGCCTTTAGGCAGCCGAAACCTGACTAGAAAGTACAACAGAAAGATGTAGGAGTGAGAAACACACCACTCCTTATCAACAGGACTAACCAGGTTCATAAAGGTACAAACAAGAAGCAACACTTGCTTACACTTCATTTTGCTTCATTATGTTTTTTTTTTGTTTTTTTTAAAAACAACTGTTGTTTGGTAGTTGAAGACTCATGTTTTTCAAGACTGGCCCACTGATTATCTACATTCCTTAAAAACTAACATATTTAACGCTGCACTAATTTTTATTCGTTTTGGTACATTTGTACATATTTAATACACTGAAATGTAACAACAATAATAAGCAAACATAATTATGTTTCAAGCTTGCAATCCAATTTTCATACCACAATGATCTGACTAGGTGCTAGGAGAGCAGGATTAAAAACGTGTAAAAATTGAAACAGTTATAAATAGTTATGTAATGTACTTGTTTAAAAAAAAAAAAAAATCCGTTTTTCCCCCCAGTTGTACCAACCTCTCAAAGTGCTTTACTCTACAACCGCTTTTGACCATACATTCATAAAGAGCTTTATTTTATTTTATTTTTTTACACTTCCAAGTACTTTATCTACCCCACATCCATGGTCAGTTTAGAATCAAAAGCCTAGCATGTATGTCTTTGGAGTGTAGGAGGAAGCACGAGCACCCAGAGAAAACCCCCACAGGCACAGGGAGAGCATGCCAACTCCACAAAGAAACATTTGTTAATGGTTTCACAGGCTTAAGACTCCCACAACTGGCATTTTGCTTTACAGTGAAAACTGCTGCTAATAATTGTCGAATGGGCTACAAGTGAACTTCTAACAGCAAGAGTGCACATGCTTCAGTGTCAGTAAACGCAACAGTAAAAGCTAAGCAAACCATGAGTTAAAGTGATAGTTTAAGAGTCCAAATATTTCCAGTCTTTATGCTAAGCTAACTGATAGCTAGCTGTAGCATACATAGTTTGTAAAGCACTTTGAGTGGTCATTAAGGCTAAGAGCCTAAGTGTGAAAGATGAGAAAGGCATTCCGCACTACACCCAGTGTGTAGCATCCAGACTACACAGTCTTAAGGATTCTGCCAGACACAGTTTCTTAAACATGGACTCCATTTTTCATATTCACAATTTAAATGTTTTTTGAGAGCATGTAGACATCATAAACACTTGTTACAATTAGAGGCTCGACCTCCTACAAATACAACATTGAAATAATGTTTAGTCTTGACCATCACCACTTTATAATGACAATGTCATTTTAGCATTACAAAATAACACAATGGAAAGACATAATATAAATTCTTTGCAATCTAATTTAACAAAATCCTGCAACGACAACCTTTCCTAACCCCAATCCACCCCCTGACTCACTGCTGCTTGGTATGTAGCTTGTGTTATATCAGGTAGTGGAGTGGGGTGTGGTAGATGGTAATTCAGCAAACAACACCTGGGACCAGTATGACACGGTTCCTTTTAATCACCCTCTTGGAGCTCAGTTACAGATACTTTCTCTGAAACTGTTTTTTTTGTGCCGATAGTTGGCTGGTGCTGTGCTGTACAACACTGTATTCCCCAGTTTTCCAGTCATACACACACCTCCACTGCTGATTTTACTGACTGCACCTGGAATTGTTTACTTGAGTTCTCTTGGTACAATTTTTGCTTAGATAACTTGTCAACTAGCTGAGTGCGAGTCTGCCTTGTTTGTTGTGGGCATGCCATACTAATAAGATGCCATTTTGTTTAGGAGGCGTTAAAATAATTCTGTCAGACATTTTCAGAGAAGAACTTATAACGATGACGAACCAGACTGGCATTTTTGCTGTAAAGCATTTAAGCTATTCTGCAGATAATGTCACTTGAAATTTTTCCTTGTGAAAGGCCATACCAGACTGTGTAACAAGTCACCACCCAACCCATGTGACCAATTAATACATTGTGATGACTGTGTAGAACAGAGACTCAGAAGGGTGTTGTCAATGTAAAATGATAGCAAAGCACAGATCAACAGAAACTTGAATTCCCAATAAAGAGGAGGAGTCACTTCATGTATTAAAATTTTACTGTTTATTTCTTCAAGTTAGAGAGAGATCACTGATTACACAAGGGGCAAGTACAGTTTAGTGTATGTATGCTAAGGATTGCACACAACTTAGATTAGCATACACAGCATTATTGGAGGCGTCATGCACCAAAAGTGTATTAAGGCTGGTGGATTAAAAGCATTAAAATCTCTAGTGGCTTCTGGATAATGGCTGTAAATTTCCTTCAGGGTAAATAAAGAGTCTATGTATGCCAAAACTTCCTGTTTCATGCGCAGTCATTGATTGCGCTCCAAGCGTGTCTGCGGATGTAGGCTAATAAAAGGCCAATATGTTTCTCTTGCTTTCCACAAAAACCATTTAGAGTCATTCAGACATTATTGATCAGCATAACTTTTACTACAAATGCACTACAAAACAGGAAGTAAGAAGCGTCTAGTACCAAATTTCAGTCTCCTGCTGACAAATTTGAGTGCAGATACCTATTAATACAGATTACAGTTGATTCAGTGCAGCCATTCAGGAAATCTGTCCTTTATCCTGGTTTATAATAATTGCTATAGGGCTCAGCAGCCAAACAGTATCTCAAATACTGCAAAATAGTTTATGTCTATCAAACTGAGGCACTCACACAAGGGACAAATTTTAAAACAGCAATTGTTCAAATCACAGTTGTAGACACAATTTTGCACACAAATCTGTAGTAAGGGCCAAGTTTGTATAAAACATGTCATCTTTCAGTCTAATGGAATACTTTGACATCCCCAGTTTTAAACACAGTTCTAAATCTAATTCCAAAGTCAAATATCAAAAACAAATGATGGAATCCATTTGTTATTTTTCCTATTTTTATGTATGAGCTGCATAAAGAAACCTAATTCGACCTGTAATCTTTTCACATGTCAAGTTTGTGTCTATAGCAGTAGCTGGTCTTTCCCGATTCAGTCCCACACTCTGTGCTTCCCCACAGTATTTACTTAGCCTTTTCACTCATGACCTGTAATCTTAAACTTTGAGACATCACCCAACAAAGATGCATGTAAAAAATGCCAGTGTCCAATCAGAAATCGAATGGTCTTTAAAATTCCAGCTGTCTCATACACATTTTGTGCACAAAGGAATAGAGTAAGTAATTAATGAATTCATAATGGGTGTTGACTCTTGTAGGGCAACCCATGCCTAAACTATATAATTTAGGTTGTTAAATTGAGTGTTACTAGAAGTGTGACTGACACTTTATTCCAGCTTGATGTCTTGAGGGAAAAGTTTACACTCACAGTTAAGGACTGAAACTCTCTTCAGATGTACCATGGAAAGACAGAGGGTTACTATTACCAAAGGAATGGCAGCTGTGGTTTGGAAAAACTGCCGAGTTAGAAACTAGACTTAGTTTCAAGTTTACACCATGGTATACAATGACCTCTCTGACTATCTTAGTCAGCCACAACTATACAGTGTAGGTGAGGTTTATAATTTGACATAAACAGGGACTTTACCTTAACTTGAGTCTTTTAATCAAATGGAAAACTGAGGCAAGTATGACCATAGGTAGGGTGAGACTTTACCATTACAACTTCAAACCTATCATAATCTACCTGTGACAAAATTAAAGCAAAAAGGAAGGACTGTATTTGACCAGATTTCCTTTCTCTGGCATCCAGTTTATTGTTGAGATACTACCGAGTTACTGTTTAGATGTGTTATAGAAATATGGTAGTGGCTCCCTCACTGAACACATTACTCAAGCAACAGAATATGTTGCAAGTTACAAAAATCATCCTTAACCTCCACTTATATCTGTGTGGGCATATACGTCTGTGTGAGTCCTATTTTCATTTGTATGACCACACCAACCTTCAATGGAAAACTAATGTGTAGGTTCAGTTTTTGCCGTCCCAGTCCCTGAGGCTCTTGACTTTGAGGTGAGATGAATCACTTCATCACTACTCTGTATTTATGTTTTAAGGAACTAAATCCACAGTGTATACAGCCACTAATCAAAAATCTCTGGGCTAGTTTCCATATATCCAGGACTTAAAATATGGTTTACGATTTTCCATTTGTGGCTATTGATATCTAAAGTATCCTGTGTTACAGAACATGACAACTCTTTTTTAATGAAATAACTTCAAACGTTTCCCCTATATGCACAAGAAAGGAAACATAGCAAGGACTGTCACCAAAAGGTTTGTGTATGCAGTCCCTTCACCTCATAATGTACATATTATCTTTATATCTATCAATCATTGTAATGGGCTGCCTTTTAATTACACATTCACTCACCACTTTATTATGTAGACCTTGTTAACACTGGGTTGGAACCCCTTTTTCTTTAGAAATCTCTAAATTCTTTGCATGCCATTCTCACGGAATAGATTTGACAAAGTACTAGAAATATTCCTTTGCGATTTTGGTTCATACTGCCACGATAGCAACACAGTTGCTGCAGATTTGTCAACTGAACATTCACTGTCACTTTCAAGAAGCCAATTTGAGATGATTTGAGCTTTGTGACACGGCGTGTTATCCTGCTGGAAGCCATCACAAGACTGTGGTCTGACAGGCATAATCATGGTCAGCAACAATAACCATGTAGGCTGTGACATTTAAACAATGCTCAGTTGGTACTTAGAAGGCCAAAATGTGCCAAGAAAACATCCCCTACATCATTACAGCACCAGCACCATTCTGAACCACTGATACAAGACAGGATGGATCCCTTTATGTTGTTTTCGCCAAATCCTGATCCTACTGATCACCCAAATGTCACAGCCAAAAAACAAAACTCATGAGACCAGGCAACGTTTTTCTAATGTTCCAATTTTGGTGAGCCAGTGCCAACTGTAACCTCAGTTTATTGTCTTTAACTGCTGCAACAGTCCATCTGTTTCAGTGTGTTGTACATTCAGAGATGCGCTTCCCTTTTCTTTGAGGGGGGGGGGGGGGGAAAAAACCTTTTTTTTTTTCTTCTTTTGGCCC
>VVHJ01012303.1:4692-19691 GCA_015107715.1 Tylochromis polylepis
TTTGACAGTGTTATATTTTTAACAGCAACCTAGTCAGTGTTAAAGATTAACAATGACTAACACCGAGCAGTGCTGATTTTCTAATACTGGAAAATAACTTAAAATGCTAGTAATATTTCAGTGATAAATATGGGCAACACAAGCTGGTCTGGCCGAACCATCCCAAGGTGCAATGAACTCTGCATGTGTTGTATCCATGTTGGTGTGGGGGAAAATGCTCCAATCAGATTTCCTAATGGGGACAAATAAGCGCATCTATTTATAAAATTAATAGTTTTTCGTGTATTTTAAAGAACGATAAATATATGCACAGTAGTCACTTGAGTAAAATGCACAGTATATCAGTAAAAAACAAGTTAAAGGAATAAAAATAAAATGGGTTGATTTGATGCACTTGGGTCACAGTTTAGCCTTGAGCCTGGCACAGTTCTCCCTGCCTGGCTCCCTCATGCCGGTGGTCGGCCCTGGCTGTGTGAAGAGAATCCTCCCTTGTTTCTGGAGCAAGAGGCGGGCCTTTAGAAAGAAGGAGGAATGCACTGAAGCTTTCCTGCAGGCTCTCCTTCACATGTTGAAGAGCGTCCGTCCCGCGTCCCGATATGGACATGTGGCTGCTGGTGCTCCTGTTTGTCCAGCTCTGCTTCTGCTCCGGGTATGAAGGTAAACAGCAACTTACAGCCCCTCATTCATCTCCCGGGTGTTTTTAACCGTGCTGAGAGGAAGAAAGATCAAATGGTAGAGCAGCTTATCTTGAGAGAGAGTCCACAGGGACAGACTCTGGGGGTGCCAGTGGCTTGGTGAAGGGGTAAGTGTAGTTAAATTATGCGCTTTGTGTTTAGAGATGACTGTAAGTTGAACTGAGTTTGAGGTTTCTCGTCCTCCCAGCTGCTGGTGCTTGGTGAACCGCGGCTGTGTTTACGTGGAGGGGGTGGAGAGCGGGGGGAGTGCAGTGTGCATGTGGGGGACGTTTCTGTGCGCAGCTCGGTATGTAATCAAAGGCCCGCAGCTGATCTGCGCTCTAAGTTTAATTTTAGCTTCTTCATGCCTCCATCTCTTAATCATTTATACCGTGCTAAGAGGCTAAAAAGACCCCAATAACTCAGAGCTTTGAATTAAACTGAACAAAGGGCCTTCACATATTTTGGCCTTGGGTCTATCTGGAATTATTTACACTACTTAAACTAAAGAGTTTCTGTCCTAATGTTGAATTCCAAATACGCTCTAGTTTCAGCAACTCCAAAGAGTTTACTGCCTCTGTTAACTTTTCTATCACTGTTCCTTCGTAGCAAATCACTGCATTTCTTTGGGTGAATGAAACAAGACTTTGTCCAACAAAGCAGTCACTCCATAATGCAAATACTGGGTGATGTGTAAGATCCAGCATAAGAAACATAAAGCCTGTAGCCTCCAGTGAGAAGCTGAAATGACTTCAAAGCTGCAAAGTCTGGATGAAGTATTGTGTGTGTCCCAGCTTGTGCAGTCAGTTGCAGTGGCTGTGTGCCTGCACATGGTTTGTGAGTGGCTCACCGCTGCTGTATGATCATACAGGCTGAAACATGAACACAAGCCGTGGAGCAGATTCACACTGACATACTAAAAACTGCTGGTTGAGCCAACAGTCAGGACTTTGGTCTGTTCTTGTGTATGCGCCTGCATCTGTTACGAGGAGTTTATTTTACTGGGCTATGTTTGTGTTTGTTCTGTTGGTTAGTAAGCCCTTTTATTAGTTGAGCATGCCCAAGGTTGGGTGGCAGTGCACCAGAGTCAAATTCTTGAGATGTGCAGTTGCTTTTGCTCCTTTTGGGCTCTTTTTTTGGCGCGGGGGTTTGTTACTCGTAATAGACCTGTGTAGTCACTCAGTCTCCCATGTGTTCATACATCTCTTCTTATGCTGAAATCCATTTAGAGGAAGTATTTGAAAAAGCCAGATCACATTTTCCATGAGGGTATGTTTTACTGATGTGGGTCATACACCTCATGAAGGGAGTAGTTTGAGGAAATGCCAGCAAGTACCATCATCGAGGAAGTCTGCTTGAAAGCAACCTGCGTAATTACAAAGCAATGCACAAGGACCAGACCAAGAACTCTCTAGTAATTCCTCAGTCAGTGTTAGAGCTTTTTAGAATTTTCTTAAATTTATCACTCCAGATCCAGAACATTTGAGTTGAGGGTGGATGATCTGGTTCACTTTCTTCATTGCCATACAGGGATATTGACCTTGGTGAAGGATGCACTTTCCAAATGCCTTTCTAGTTAATGGGTAGCTAAGAGTTTGTTACTGTTCCTAAGTTTTACTTGACTGACATGTTATTTGAGGCATTTACATGAGGCTCTAAGAGAAAGCAGCAGGAGGATTTAGCAAAATGTTCAATGAAGTCTTCAGTATTCACTTGTGGCCATGATGTACTAAAACCGTATTTGCAAGGACTGATAGAGTGAACTGAACATTCAGAAATTATTCATAAAGTTAATAAGCAGTGTGAGACACTTACATATTTAATTATCCAGCAAAAAAACAGAGTAGAATTCTTTTGGAGGTTTTTCTTTCTGACTTGGCTAAGGCTAAGGCATCGGTCACACAGGGCCAAGAGACTGGTTTGACGACCCCCTGGCAACCTCCAGTCGCTAAGGTGAAGTATGCCTGAGTGCTTGCTGGCTGTGAAATTGGTCGCAAAGAGGATGCTGCAACAAAAACCTCTTCGTGATTGCTTTTGTCACTAGCAGATCGCAGTGGTCAGTATAGTTTGCAGGGAAGATGCCGACTTGTCTGCAAACTCTCACAAACTATTCATGAGGTGATAAGAAATGCAAAATGTTAGCCTTCAAAGTAAAAGTAGTGCCCTACTGCTCCAACCAACTGACTTCAAATGGTGCAACTTTTACTTTGAAGGCGAGTGGTCTCCATGTGTTGCACTTTTCATAGTTTCACTATGAAACAAATAGTTTTCAAGTGTTTGCAAACATGTTGGTATTTTCTATTCAACCTCTTTATGACCAATTGCATGCTAGCAACTGCCAGCAGTCTTTCAGCAAACCCTTTCCAACTAGTTGTGGAATACACAAATTTCCCTAGTGACCGATGGTTTGGGATCACTGACTGGTCTCTAGGCCTGTGTGACTGAGGCATAAGTTCACTTTTCACTCTAGATTTTTTTCTGCATTTTGCTGTCCTCCAGTTTCTGAGGGAATTATTGCGTTTAGCTGCAAAATGCTGTTCACTAAATTGACTGTCTGCCTTTTTAGATACCAGATAGTGATGTATGGCCGTATTAAATATGGCAAAGTTTCAAAGAATGAGGTTGGAGAAATATGTTTGTTTTGTGTGTCTGAAGGAAAAAAATATAAGCAGATACTGTATATCAGATTTTTAAATCACCAGATATTGGTATCGGTGCAGGTAATCTCTGTGAGGCAAAAAGTCAGGCTACATACTCAGGTTCAGACAATTTTTGTTCTATTATCGTATCTTTACCATGTCATGTCTTGGACTGTGAATCATGTGAAGATACATGATGCATACATCCACTTTAAAATGAGCCTTATACCGTAGCTCCCCGTTAAAGGTGTTCCAGAATTAAAAAGCAAGAGTCTGTATGGTGCTGATCAAATGTTTCTCTAAAAATTGTTGCCTTCTTCTGAAAATGTTGTCCAAAACAGTGAACTGAAACACTAAAACAGGAGAATCTGCAGTATTCCCCACTTCCCCCGTTAGTATTCACTATCCTTCCTGGGGTCCGTGTGACCCATTGTTGATACAGAAATATTGATTGGCTCTGCTTTAGGAATGGACAATCAGATGCTAAATAAAGAACCGGTGTGAAATGATTGGTTTCTAGCAGTGAACCTGCTGAACACCGCCTGAATGCCTCAAACACCTCAGCTGCCGACAGCTCTCAGGTGATGAAGTGCTTCATCCTGCTCGGCTAGTACCTACAGAGATTTTACTGGGAATAAGTATTCATTTTTACAAGAGACACACAAACCAGATGCATCAAAAACTCTCAGAAATGACTGTTTAATCAAGGCATCAGTAGTTGAGAGTGCTTAGGTGAGTTTACTTTCCTTAATAGGTATTCACTCGCTGTGGTGGGCTGTAGGATGTAACACCGTACCTCTTTGTAAGGTAATGGAGATGAAACCCAGAGCAGTTTACTCCTCAGGGTCAGAAACTGCTGATGTAATGAGATGTGTGAGTGTAAGTGAGACACAAGTCATTAGTGCAGTAAAAAGGGAATTATGTAAGTTTGTAATCGTGGCGTTTTGAATTGAGTTCTAAAGAAATGAGCGCGTTTTATTGTCTGCTTTCTTCCCCTCCGGTAGCCTGCAGCCACGATTCCACATTTACCAGGAAAGAGCTTCTTCCACATAATGACGGTTTGTATTACAGGCCCGCAGAGAACAGCTAATTGGAGAATCAGGCTCTGTAATTTAAAGGATATTCACTCCCAGAGGTTTGTCAGGAAGGCAAGCTCCTGCTGTTCCTGCACTGTTAACACTGAGAACTCTTTTGAAGTAAGGGAGATGGACAGGAAGATGATGCTGGCTGCTGATCCCCTCCTCATCGCGTTGACAGATTCGTTAAATATAAATGAAGGAAAGTCTCAGATCGCCGAATTCCTGTTTTGAAGTCCTTTGAATGTGGAGCTCTCTCATCAACAAGCACAAACCAGACCCAGTCCATTTAATCCAGCTGCATAGCTGCTGTGATCCAATCAAATCTGTCCCACCTATGGGTGAGAAAGGTATCAGCAGCTGTTGAGAGCTGCAGATGGAGACATCAGTGATGGGAGAGTTCATGCTGCTCTGAGCGTCCTTGTGTGACCGCCGTCCTTCATGGCTGCTTGTTTTTCTAAAGATAAAAAAAGTCTACTCCAAAAGTAAACAATATAGGAAAAAGTTATTTGTTCTTTGAAGCTGAATATCTGAGCTCGAATGCTCTTGTTTAGTTGCTTTTGTTTATTACCGAGCCAAGACCCAAATTAGTTTCTGCAGCGTGTAAACAAAGTGGATGAATAAGTTACATGTGTGCAAAGAATTTTTATAGAGTAGAAAGGGTTAACTTTTTGTTCCCTGCAGTTTGGGGAGAGGCTATTGATTGGCTTGATTAAGATTTATGGCTGCTGTATCTCTCCTGGTGGTAAGATTATCATTCATCATGAATTTTGTATCTGATCCCATTTAAAAAGAAAATATTTTTTTAGCCAATATAGCTGAAAGACGCAACTTTTTCTGAGGTGTCCTTAGACTGAGGCTGTTCCTAAACCCAGGTTGCTCCTGGTGGCAGGCGACCACCTTGGTGTGTGAATGTTTCTGAATGGGTGAATGAGAAACACCATAACACACTCTTGAGTAACACCAAGCTACAAAAGTGTTACATAAAGCTGTGTTTCATCCCGAGAGGAGCATATCTGTTTGTTTTACCGATCGTTATTACAGATGTTGTGATGTTATAAGTTACACAGTGTGGCAAATGTTTTTTTCACTTTAAGCTTATGAAAAGTAGGGATGTGCACGACTTGTCATGGTCCCAGCTTTTTTGTGATTTGTTAGTTGTTTTTGGATTATTGTGGAGCTTTTAACTTATTTTCATTCTCTTAGTTATTTTAGTTATTTTATTCATTTGTTTTAAGTTTCCCAGGCTTCCCTGTTATTTCCTGTAAAGTTGAGATACACATTTGTCTTTGGCTTTCCCTTCGCTTGTGTCTTTACTGGTTTCACCTGTGTCTTGTTACCCTCCTGTGTCCAATTCCCCTAATTACCCTCATGTGCATGAATAGCACTGTATTCCCCTCAGTCTTTGTCTTACTCTGTGCCAGTGGATATGACATACATTTCCCTTTTTGGACTTTGGTTTTCATGTTTTGTTTTATGGATTTAAAAAAAAGAAATTGCAACACTCCAATTAAATGGCTTACCTTTGTTAGGCCTTGCCTACCTCCCGTGTCTGCATTTTGGGTCCTCAACTTTGCACTCATGCAGTCTGAATAATTTGTAGATTGTATGTTAGCTTTGTCAGAATAAACTGGAATATCATTAAGCAACTTGAAGTGATGTGTAACCATGTTCTGCACCACGGTGCGCTAGCATGAAAGAAATCAAGGCTACTGCTGTTAGCAGTGCTAAGGTCACATGAGTGCAACTAATCTGATGATGTGTGAGCTTCTAACGTCATACTTGCTGCAAAGTGACACATATTTCAGTGATATTTTAAACATGGTTTGGTTAATGAAGAAAGTGAGTAAGGGTTTCATACAGCTCCTAAAGTGCACAAGAAATATTTGTTTAACTTGGTCCATTTAAAGTGTGCTCAGTTTTGATAGTTTTCCGAGGATTTTCTGTCTTTTAGACTAGTCGACTAATCTCATTTTTCTCTCTCACTTAAACTGCTGGCAGCTGCTAGTCATTAGTAACATCAGTAATTAAAACCATAATCAATGACTGTTGATTGATGGATGTTTATACTGCAGCTTTCAGGTGGTACACAGATTAAGCTGTTAAAGTATTAAGACTTTCCAACATTGACAGCATATAAGATCGATGTCACCCACTGGTTAACGAAGTCTTATGTTGAAGCCTCAAGATCAGCATTTCTGCCATTGCCTTCTTGGTGTTTTGAAACCAGATGTGACCAGAGAGAGGCAGGATGACTGTGAAACTGCATGCTCACTTGCTAATGGCTTGCCAATCACATATCAAAATGAGCAATTGAGTCCATAAACTCAGTGGAAAAGTGTATAGAGCGATCAGGGCAGAGGGCTGTTTTCCCACAGACTTCGATAGGACAGGGAACATTTTTGCAACCACAAGAACTGCCCCCTGGTGGCCACAAAAAGAATGCAAATTTAAGGCACTTATTGGCTTCACTTTTCAGACTATGAAGCTACATCCATCTTTTATATTGTCTGTAGTTTCAACACAGCACTCAGGCCCACCAGCTGATTTTGCGCCCATGACCAAACTGCGTTACTACAACAATTTCAGTGATTATGTCATACACACTGACCCATTCTGATAACATGCTGTCATTGGAAAATGAGTGGCTGCAAAACTGTGACATTTTTATAGGATAAGATAGAATACATTTTGTTTACGTCACAAGCTTTGAAATTCCTACGTTGCAGCTGCAAAAATGTTAAACACAACTTAAAACAAAATGGATTAAATGAAGTAAAGCTCAGGAAAATAAAAGGTGACTGAAAAAATTAGCTCACTAACGTTAAAACTGCAGAAAGAACGGGAACTCGGTTTTTAAAAAAGTTTTAATGATGAGTAAGATTATTGTATTAAAGCCTGTTTATGTGTGTTGGGAAACCCAAAGGGAATCACTCAGCTCTGCATGGATCAGTTTGGCATAAACAACACGAAAGTGTGGATGGGTCCACTAAACGTGGCGCAGTGGATTAAGGCCAAACATCTTCACTTTGGTCTTAACTGTTCAAGGGACACTGTTCCAGAAGTCTTGTGCTTTGTGCAGCTTTACAAACCTAAGCTGTGCTGCCATGTTCTTTTTAGAGAAGAGGCTTTCTCCTAGCATCCCTTACAAACAATCCCCAGGCAGCTACTTTTCCAATAACTGGTGCCCCTCCTACTTACAGTGGAGAAAAAAAACACAACCCGTTTTAATAAATAAGTCTGTGAATAACTGGTCCTTTCCAAATACATAATTAGCAGATTTCTTGTTATGCAAAATGCAAGTAATTTCTCACTGTAACTGCTCCATCTTGTTACATTACTCCACAGTAAAAGTGAAAAATGATCCAGTGATGATTTTTATATTTTTTTGTAAACATCCAGCTCTAACAAAGGTGTCAAATGCACTGCTTTTCCTAGCTTTTGATTCACAGCAATTTAATTTAAACCGATAGTCGTAAAAACATTAGCTTTGCATGTCTTGCAAACTGAACTAGTAATCTAGTATAATTCTGACATGTTGTAAAGTTAGTGAAAAGTAAACAGCGAGGTTCTAATGAGTTAGATAAAGGTAATGAAGGCATAGGTCCTGCAAATTCTCCATAAATGGACATAAATCTATAAGTCTACCCATAAATGGCACAAAAAAAGGGTTATGAGAGCCAGTCGCATCATAGTGTAAATCATCACATCCTGTATGTTTGCAGTTGCTGCAGATTCCTTCAGAGCTGATAACTTTGCTGGTGCATGTGGTTCTAACTAGTGTTCACTTTAATGCTGAAACACACACACACACACGCACGCGCGCACACACACACACACACACACACACGCGCACGCACGCACACACACAACAAGCTTTGAGGTTTCAGCATTCAGATCACACAGCATCGACTGCACAGGGCAAACCCACATACTGAGTGAGTCAGATTTAGCTGTCTAATGGGAAAACTTAAGTGTCTGCTTCTTAATGGGGTGAGGGAGGGAGGAAAAGAAAGTTATGGAAAACTAATTACAGGTGTGTGTGTGTGTGTGTGTGTGTGTGTGTGTGTGTGTGTGTGTGTGTGTGTGTGTGACTGCGTGCTATATGACTTGCAGCATTTTCGCCCAGACAGCGTTTGTTAGACTGGCAGAAAAACCATGATGAGGAAGGAGGAATGGTAGCTACGGGTGATTTTTTATCTTGGGCTCATTGACTGACATGTGGCTGATATACGGTGCTGAAGGAGGTCTGAACACTCCTCCTTTGTGGACCCTGAACAGAGAACACATTCACGGCGGGCTTCATAACGTCTCTGAGCCAGTTTTATTCCTGCTTCTTTAACCCCATCCTTACTCATTTCCTCTTGGCTTTATTAGCTCCAGGCCTGCTCTATCTCCCCTATCCCTTCATTCTCTTTCCTAGATGAATCCCCCTGGCTCCTCACAGATTGGCTGTGAGTGCCTCTCAATGATGTGTCACATTTCAGTTTATTTATTTATTTTTTTTCATGTTTTCTCTGTAACGTGTCACTGCTAAAGATGACACAGTATGGATGGCTATGGTGGGTATATGTTTAGGAGCTGTTTTATAGCAAAGCGTTTCAAATGGGAATCACAGAGTGTATTCCTGTGTTAAAAATATTCATTTTTCCAAGCCAGCTGGAAAACAGAGATCTTTCGGGATTTATTTATTCTTCTTGCATGTGTTCTGTCCAGTGGATCCAGATTACTCCCACCTGTGGTATCTGGATTAGATGAAGTTGAGCAATACTTTAAGCCTGTTCTTGGTGCTGTTTTGCAAGGCGGAAAAAGCCCCACAGGTCAGCCCAGGACAAAGCTTTCAAACATTGCCTAACATGGACGTAGCTCTTCATTGTATTAGCTGCTTTTTTTCTTGCTTTCTTTTACCCCCAGGGTCAGGACGGTATGCCTACGGAGACGACGAGGACTGGTATTCTCATACCTATAGAGGTAACGACACTTGGTTTGTCACTGCCACAACACACACGCAGACATACAGGATCAGTTTTTCAACTTGACTCGCATTTCAATTTAAGAAGGTTTTATATTAGTAGTAGAAAATTAATGCACTGTAGTAAAGAAAGTACACTCACCAGCCACTTTGTTAGATACACCTATTCAACTGCCCAATAATGTAATCATATGAGAGGAACTCAATGAATCTAAACATGGTCAACATGACCCTCTGAAGTTCAAACTGAGCATCAGAATGGGAAAGAAAAGTGATTTAAGTGACTTTAAATGTAGCATGGTTGTTGGGTATTGTTGCGTATTTCAGAAAGTGCTTATCTACTGGGATTTTCCTCAGACGACCATCTCTAGGGTTTACAGAGAATGATCAAAAAGAGAAAATATTCAGTTCTCTTGGCAAAAATGGAAACCACTCGTTGTAAACAAGGCATGCAGAAGAGCAGATGGGCTACAGCAGCAGAAGACCACACTAGATGCCATTCCTCTCAGATAACAGGAAGCGAAGGCTGCACAGGATCACCAAAATTGGACAACAGATGATTGAAAAAATGTTGCCTGGACTGATGACTCTCAATTTCTGTTGTGACATTCAGATGGTGTAAGTCACATGAAAGCATGGATCCATCCTGCCATGTATCAGTGGTTTAGGCTACTGTTGGTGGCATAACTACTACTCAAATGGCCTCCACATTCACCAGATCTCAAGCCAATAGAGCAGCTTTGGGATGCGGTAGAATGGGAGTGTGGCGGGGTGTGGTCTGCGGTGCTGCTGCAGAGGAGGTGGATTCACCTGCGCAGCATCTGCAGTCACGCCTCGCCGGCATAAAAAGGGTCCTGACTGTCATGTTGTTGTTGTTGTTGTTGTTGTGTACGTGTGGCTGGCAGCTGGGACGCTGCAGCCGGGAAGTTTGTAACAGCAACCGTGGATGTCAATAAAAGTATGCTGAATAGCATGGAAATGTCGTCGGGTCTGCCATGGTTGTTTTACAGGGAGATTCTCATCATGCATGTGCAGCCGACAAATTAGCAGAAACTGTGTGAGGCTATCATGTCAATATGGACCAAAATCTCTGAGGAATGTCTCCAGCACCTTGTTGAATCTGTGCCATGAAGAATTAAAATAGTTCTGAAGTGTGTTCAACCCAATACACAGCAATGTGTACCTAATAAAGTGGCCAGAAAGTGTATACACCCAAGTTTAAATTGAGGCAAGAATTTCGCAGGATAATATTTTAGATAAAATACAAAAAAATTCTTTAGCTTATACAAAAATAGCTGAACTTATTTCACAGTTCCTTCAAAGAACCATTAATTCAACACCAGCTCATTCAGCTAGTTTTGTAAACTGACACTGTTACGTCAAAATAGCTTCCCATTTTAAATCTGGGGTCAGCTAGACATGGAACATTATCATCCCGGCCAAACCGCACTCTCCCCTCGTGTAAAAGCTCAGATATAATATTTTCTCTTACTCGTTGGCTGTGGAAAGTTTGCCAACACACACACAAACACAGAGAGAAGGAGCAAGGGTGGTTTGCTGTGTAATGAAAACTAATTTTGATTCCATCTGGAAGTAAGCCTAAGCTTGTGTGTATTCTCCTCTGTGTGTTTGTGTGTGTGTGTTTGTGTGTGTTTGTGGTGGTCTGCAGGCTCAATGTTCAACTGGAGCCAGCAGGAAATAAACTGCAGATTTTGATTTTCCTGTATTGGAATAAGAACCTTGTGGCCCCTTAAATTTGGCATCATTCAAGAAATTTTACTGAAGCATCACAGAGATGGGCAGCTATCCACTCTGTGAGGAAACAAGTTGAAATGTGCAATTTCAAGCAAAGATCTTAAAGGAATAGTTTGATTTTTTTTCAATACTTTCTTTCTTACTTTAATTTTGTTGAGAAGATTGATTCAGTCTCTTTAATAATCTGTCAGAAGTGAACTGGAAATGTATCACTGAATCCAATCTGCAAAGTTTAGCTTATGACAATAAGCGATCCAACGCTGAGCCCCTGAAAGTGCAGTACTGTGCAAAAAGTGTAAGAGTAATTCCTCAATTCTTCATACTTTGCTAGAAAAATGGAAAATTGATGTAATGAATTATTGAAACGTGCAAACATGCATGGAAAATATATGAGGCAAAAACAGAGTTTGTACAATTCAAACAAGTTTAAAATCGATATTTGGCATGACCACCTTTATTCTTCAACATAGCCTGAACTCTCTTAGATAAGCTTTCATGTACAGCTTCTTGAAGGACATTCAGAGCTCTTATTTGGATATTGGCTGCCTTTTGTTCTGTTTTCGGTCAAGATAATCCCACACTGCTGTTGAGGTCCAGTTATGTATTGGGGAGGCCAATACATGACTGATAGACAAGATCTCCAACACGACTGGCAAAATGCCACACCAAACCACGACAGAGCCAACACCGTGTTTTACAGATGTAGACACTCACTGTTGTACCCCTCTCCTGACCTCCTCTGTACATATTGATGATGATTCAAATTTGGCCCAAAGGACCAGTCGCCACTGATTTTTTTTTTGTCCGTACCTCAGTCTTTTCCCCGTTTCCTTAAGAATGCCTTCTTGACAACCACCCTCCTACCAAGACCATTTCTGATGAGGCCTCAGTGAACGGTAGATGGATCAACTGTAGGTCCAGACGTGTCTCTTAGCTCGTGTGTCAGGTTTTTGCTTTATTTTGTCCTGGTTCTTCAGGACATGACTTTCAGATACAGTTCGTCTGCTGTAGATTGTTTTGCCACTTAGTTTTTTTCCCCTTCACTTCACACCATGTGCACTGTGTCCTTACTTTCTTTAAGGACACAGTGCCTAGAAATATGCCAAGTTTTCAGCTAATAGCTCTTACGGAGTCACATTGTTGGGGCAAAATAACTTTTTTATGCCTATCAAGATGTGCCATCTTTGGCATTTGTTGTCGATTCAACTAAAGAAATCGAAACTATGTGTTTTTATGACAGCTTGCTATTAACAAAGTGCCTAAAGAAACAAAAAAATGGTCTTTGCTAAGTTGTCTGTTATGTGTAGACACTGCACCGGTTCATTCCTTGCTTTTGGTGCCCTTTTTATGTTTGAATAATTCATAGATCAGTCTTAAGTGGCTTAACAAAAAAACAAACAAAAAAACACATCGAAAATGGCCCGGTATAAGGACTGGACTGAAAATGAGTGAAAAAGCAGCCAGTGTTCAAAGGAAAATTGCTCAAGATGACTTTAAATAATTACTATGAAGTCTAGCTCCTTTGAAACAAAATACAAAGAAAGTTAGCTCAAGACTTTTGCACAGTACTGTAGATCCATATGAAAACTTGACATAGACTTCTTAGCTGTCTTCTCGAAGATTATCCAGAAATTCAAACTTTTCCTTTAATTAAGGCACCCTTTTTCTAGATTTTAACTTTCCCTGATCATCCTTATCAGTATCAGGAACAGGCCTAATCATGGAAAGATGATAATGGATCCAGGGGACCATAAACTTTGATTCCAAAATCAGTTAAGGATAAGGATCAAAAAGAGCTGCATTCTTAATGAAGACTGTAATTCGCATAGTGCCTTTCACGCTCTGAAACCACGCACACACACACAAAAACTTAAGTGCTCTCTACACACATCATTATCTGTCTTTTACTCGAGTGAGACCGAGTGAGTCTCCTTTGCCTCATGAGACTGTTGGATAATGGAAGTCGCTGAAAAGGTAATAAGAAATCCACTGTATCTGCCTGTACTCAAGGTGATGGGTGGGTTTTTGTTCTTTCACTCTGGCAGTGGAAGTCTCTCTAAGCTTTTATGGTCACAGGTAAGTGCCTGTTACTGAGCGTCTGTCACTCAAGGCCACACCATAAAGACATGAGAAAAAACGATGAAGAAAAGGTCAGTGCCTTGTTCTTCTGTTTTTTAGGAACCCCGTGGTGCGCGCCCATTAAAATTAAACATGGTGACGTGAGCTGTCGCACACCCAGAGGAGAGCACTACAGGAACGTGATGGGGACACGGTGTAAAATCCGCTGTAAGCAGGGATATGAAGCTCAGAGCTCAGAGGTGGTGTGCATGGCCAGCAAACACTGGTCCTCTAACTACGCCTGCCGAGGTGAGAAAGTCCACTTGAACATGCATACACATTGTGTTTCTCACTGTTTAAATGCATGCATGTATTCAACACACGCATTATAGCCTTAGATTGCTTATGAAGATGGATGAAGGGACAAAATGCGAAGCGAGATGGGATATCATCAAACTGGAAACCCAGAGATGCCACTGTTTGGAGCCAACACCTTCCACAGAGCTGCCAATCAACAGACAAACATCAGAAATCAAAGCTGCCTATAAGCCTTCAAATCTTATTAACAGAGCCGTCATCCAAAATGACCACAGGCACGCTTCGTGGACGGCCCAAATTTAGCGAATGAGATCGTACTGACTGTTCTAGAGAGATTTTGTTTCTGAATGCAGCCAGATAGCTTGTAGCTGCACATTAAAGCATCACATCAAAGTTATTCCTGTGTGATCAGAGCTCATTCCTGATTCTGGAAGTAGAAAGTTTGTATGCTTTGAACCACATCTCACAGTCTTCTTTAGAGGATGACATTTGTTGGATGTTATATATATATATATTCTGAATTTCAGATCTAAGATTTTTTTCTTTAAATAAAATAAGGCCAACTGTAGCTAAAATGTAGGATTTTTAAAACTAGTAAAATAAAGTATTTTTTTTTGTTGAATCTGTAGTAAGATGGATCCCCTTTTCTCGGACATCCGTACTTGGCAGTATTCAGACCATGTGGGACACGGACATATGGATACTGCTACGACCACAGTGGTGGGGGTGTACCTGAGAAGAGCTCATTTGTATATTGTGATGTTTGCTTTGTGAGTAATGTGTCTCTGAGCCTGGGTGAAAAGCCACCCATTAAAGAGGGGGCTGAGACAGGATCATTCTTTTAAAAATAGATATAACGGGGGCACTCTTTGAGATTACCTCATCTCCATCCATTCGTAGTGTCGCACCTTTTGCACTTACGAAAAGTAACAGAAGAAGTCGTGTGAAGAAGAAGAAGAAGAGGGTTTTGATTTTTAGAGAATGGATTTTGGAAAGGTTAGAAAAATTGCAGGCTAAAGCTCGGGCAGTTTCATTGTTAGACACTGTAGGCGGACACAGATACCAGGGGTGAGGTGAGGGGGGTCAATACAGCTTAGTATCGTAATATTTTGTGTGGCAATATTGTATCTATACAGGGAAATATCAAATATCAATATTTTATTAAATACATAAAGGAGCCAGGACGAAAACCGCATTGTTCCTTCTGTATCCGAGGTTCGACTAACGGACGGACTCTCCTTTCCAGCACCCTGACATAGACTTTCCCAGGGAGGCTGAGGAGTGTGATACCCCTATAATTGGAACACACCCTCCGGTCCCCTTTCTTAAAGATGGGAACCACCACCCCAGTCTGCCAATCCAGTGGTACCGCCCCTGATCTCCACGCAACATTGTAGAGGCATGTCAACCAGGACAGCCCTACAAGATCCAGAGCCTTCAGGAACTCAGGGCGGACCTCATCCACCCCAGGTGCTCTGCCACCAAGGAGTTGTTTAACTGCTTCAGC